>RCUC01144432.1:0-49400 GCA_003697995.1 Taxidea taxus jeffersonii
GGTTTTTTTGAAGCAAGAAGGGACTATCTGGCTGTGGGTCATAATAAATGCCTTGCAACACTGCGGAGTTCATTGGAGTTCATTGTTGAAGGCAGAAGTGATGGAGGAGACAAGTCATACACATCAGCGCTTCCACAAAAGGAGAACCGTGGAATGAGAATTTCAAACACAACATAATGACAGCAATACCAAAAATCAGAGTTGTTCATCTAATCCTTGCCTGCAGAGAAAGTTGTGAAGCTAATAAGGTACAGAGCCTGCACCACTAGCAGTTTTAACAGGCCAAACTCGGGAACATCCTCTGCAGGAGGGGCTCCTCAGGAAAGCAGCAGGGCTACCTTAATACTGGAGAAACAGAGTGGTAGACTGCCAGGGGGGCTGTGAGCCCAGGCACTACTTAAAAAGGAGAGGCTCAGGGACGCCTGGGTGGCTCAGTTGGTTAAGCAGCTGCCTTCGGCTCGGGTCATGATCCCGGCGTCCTGGGATCGAGTCCCACATCGGGCTCCTTGCTTGGCAGGGAGCCTGCTTTTCCCTCTCCCTCTGCCTGCCAGTGCTCGCTCTCTCTCTCTCTCTAACAAATAAATAAAAAAAAAGAGAGGCTCAGGAGCTGACATGTCCCCAGGCTTGCCTGAAATCAGGCATACATGGGTATAAACATCCTGTGACTCAGAAACGCTTTTCAACTTTGGTTTTTATAAAAATGGCAGCCCATGACTGAATACACTTTAAAAGTATAAAGTCCTTATAGTATGAGTAATGACTAAATTTTACAAATAAAAGGCTTTTCTTAGTGCTCAGACTTCCAGAGAAACAAAATAGTCAACAAATGTTGGCCTCCTCTGTCCCTCTAATAATTAGGCACTGACAAACTGGAAATAATGAATTAGAGTAAATGGGAAGCACTTATGTAATAATACACGGGAAATCTATTCGTATATAGTAAAAGAGTCGTGTTTTTTAACAAGTATTTTTTGTTAATGCCAACCAAATTCTCGCATGTGGCCCTAGTGGCCAGACTCAAACTACACACGACCTAAGCCGCTCATCTGGGAGAATCTGAAGGATCTGTGGCTAATCTACCTTAATTCTTGATCCCAAATGAAGTGACATCACATACCACAGCACACAGGGAAATTAGATACTAGTTCTGAATTAGTATGGAAAGAAGTTTAAAGACATCAAAAAGGAACAGCATTTTATTTCTGTAAGGGATTCTGAGAACTGCCTGAGAATTACAGCCAAGTTCATTAATGAGGTAGATCTAATTGGCATTTACACCTTAAATAATATCAATTCTAACCATCAGATGAATTGCTTAGTTGCTGTGGTTAAGAAAATTGTACAAAATTAAGCAAATTGTTTAAAAGAAACATCTTAAATGTAAAAGTGTTAGAAGAAATATAGAAGGTAGAATAAATGTAGTCACAACTTAGTGCTATTTCTAACGAAGTATTTTTTTTTTAAAGATTTTATTTATTTGACAGATAGAGATCACAAATAGGCAGAGAGGCAGGCAGGAGGGTGGGGTGGAGCAGGCTCCCCGCTGAGCAGAGAGCCCGATGTGGGGCTCAATCCCAGGACCCCAGGATCATGACCTGAACCGAAGGCAGAGGCTTAACTCACTAAGCCACCCAGGTGCCCCTCTAATGAAGTCTTTCTTTCATATTTTACTTCTAAATGTGAGCAAAACAATCACAAATGAAGATCAGAAGCAATTCTAAAGATTGGGCATAGCTACTTGCAGTCAGCTCTATTATAAAGAATAGATTCTGTTGAAATACACAATCCTACAGGAAGATTCTCAATGAGAATTTCATTGCAGCTGTCAAAAGTATGTATCCATAGCACAGAGAACAGAGAAAACAGAATCCAGGAGGCCACTCACTGTGACTTTGCACATATTACCAGTGCTCTCAGCCTCAATTTCATCATCCATAAAACCAAGGGGGTTAACAGAAGACAGACCTCTAAAATCCCAGCTGTAGAAATCTCATCTTCTGAAATTTACATATAATGGTTGCTGTTGGAAACTCCATTCCCATCAACCTTAATGTCAGGGACAATGGATAAAGTAGGAGATGACCACAGGCTCCCTTGGGCAACCTGGCCTTTCAAAACAAAGACCAAAATCCACTTCCTAAAACTCTGTCACCTTCCTCCATTCTCCCTCACCTTTAAGTTCCTATGCCAATGGTTAGTCCTTTAGTCCCTCTGGAACCAGCCTCAGAGCATCTTGTCTAGCCACCTTGTTCTATAGATGAGAAATGAACCAGAGAGGGCAAGTGACTTGCCTAGAATACCAGAGCTAGTCAATGACCAAGTCAGGACAAGAAACCAAGTCTGCTGTTCCTGACGCCAGTCTTCTTTCCCCTAAGTCATACCACCCACTTGTCTTTCACTGCTGACAAAAAGCAAAACAAAAGCATAGGAATAGGGGTGGGAGAGCAACTATTTAGATAATACCAGTGAGAAGTAGAAGTTATGGAACTGGAGGGAATTATGCTAAATGAAGTAAGTCAAGCAGAGAAAGACAATTATATGGTTTCACTTACATGTGGAATATAAGGAATAGCATGGAGGTCATTAGAAGGAAGGGAAAAATGAAGGGGGGAAATCAGAGGGGAAGACGAACCATGAGAGACTATGGACTCCGGGGGACAAACTGAGGGTTTCAGAGGGGAGGGGGTGAGGGGAACGGGTTAGCCCGGTGATGGGTATGAAGGAGGGCATGTATTGCATGGAGCACTGAGTGTTATACGTAAACAATGAATCATGGAAAACTACATCACAAGCTAATGAAGTGCTGTATGGTGACTAACATCAAGAAAAAAAAATAGAAATTATTTTATTTCAAAAATGTAAATATGGATGTGAAGGCAACATGCTCCCTGATTTCAAACTATATTACAAAGCTATAGTAACTAAAACAGTACGGTATTGGCATTAAACACAGATCAATGGAACAGAATAGAGAGCCCAGAAATAAACCCTTGAATTTAAGATCCATAAATTTACAACAAAGGAGGCAAGAATACGCAGTGAGGAAAAGACAGTCTCTTCAATAAATGGTGTTGGGAAAACTGAAGAACCAAATGGAAAAGAATGAAACTGGACCACTATCTTACACCATACACAGAAATTAACTCAAAATGGATTAAAAACTTTAATATAAGACCAGAAGCGATGGAACTCCTAGAAGAAAACATAGGCAATAAGCTTCCTGACATCACTCTTGGCTATATTTTTTTTAGATCTGACTCCAATGGCAGTGGCATTAAAAACCAAAATAGATGAAACTGTATCAAACTAAAAAGCTTCTGCACAGCAAAGGAAACCATCAACAAAATAAAAAGGCAACCTACTGAATGGGAGAAGATATTCACAAATCACTAATCTGGTAAAGGGTTAAATATCCAAATTATAAAAAGAACCATATAACTCAATCTAATTTAAAAATGGGCAGAGAACCTGAACAGATACTTTTCCAAAGACATACAGATGGCCAACGGGCACATGAACAGATGCTCTCAGCATCAGTAACTACCAGAGAAATATAACTCAAAACCATGAGATATATCATCTCACATCTGTCAGGATGGCTATTAACAACAAGATAAGAAATAACAAGTGATGGTGAGGATGTAGAGAAAAGGAAACTACTGTGTACTACTGTCGTGAATATAAATTGGTACAGCCATAATGGAAGACAGTATGGTGGTCTCTCAAAAAACTAAAAACATAACTACCATGTGGTCCAGCAAGTCTACTTCCAGGTATTTATCTGAAGAAAATGAAAGCACTAATTCAAAAAGGCATATGCACTCCTATGTTCACTGCAGCATTATTCACAATAACCAAGACAAGGAAACAACCAAAGTGTCCATTGATGGATGAGTGGATACAGAAGACGTACACAACTCCCCCCCACCCCGACACACACACACAAGAATATTACCTCAGCCCTAAAAAAGAATGGAATCTTGCCATCTGTGACATGGATGGACCCTGTGGTATTACGCTAAGTGAAATAAGTCAGAGAAAGACAAATGTATGATTTCACTTATATGTAGAATCTAAAACACAAAAGAAAAACAACAAAACTCAGATGCAGAGAACAGATTGCTGGTTGCCAGAGCACAGGGGAGCAGGGAGGGTGAGCAAGACAGAAGAAGGGGTCATAAAATAAGTCATGTCATGGGATGTGATGTTTAACATTATTACATTATTGAGTATAGTCAATAACACTGAGTTGCATGTTACTTAACTTTATATGGTGATGGGGGAAACTAGACTCATTGTGGTGATCATTTTGTAGTGTATATAAATATCAAGTCATTGTGTTGTACACCTGAAGCCAATATGATGTTATATGTCACCTGCGCCTCAACAACAACAACAAATACGGATGTGACACTAAATGTTAATCCCTGAAAAGATTAGTTTAGCAAGTGCATGACAGACTCAATCAACCACATATTAATAATCACTGCCCAGGGCCTTTGAAGTTAAAGAAAGCTGTCAGGCTGAGGGAAGGGGAGGCGGAATGCTTTAGATAACATGAAAGATTAAGACAAGGCTGTTGGAAAGTGACTAAATCCCCTGCAGCAAGGAAAATCAATCCAAGGAGCTAAGGTACAGAGACAAAGAGTATAATTTGACCTAGAGTTAACTGCAACTTAAGTCAACATAATGCCATATACATGGGTATTATACATATTTTCATTATGTTCTAGTGACAAGAATTCAGAAAAAAGTGATGCGTTGTACCATAGTAAGACTAATAAAAGCATCACCTCTTATCAGCCACTGATTCTGATTTTGACATTTGTGACCTGTCTCACTAATGATAAAAGTAATGATTCATTTTGTTGTTACCAAGAAGACTGGTTGGTTAAGATTCAAAGGAACTGCTTGCATGTGAATTCAATGAAACTATAATCATCTTCACAGGGAAACCACTGAAAACACAGAAGTACAAACACGGATCTTAAAAAAATCTTTAAAAACTAAGAGCTAAAAGGCAAGATTGATTCCATTCGTAAGATGATTATGAGGAAAATATATATAAGTAACTGGCCTTCAAAGAATAAGTGGCCTCTGTTTCTAGCCAATGAGATTTCATTTAAAAATATTAACTGGGAGTAATGAAAGCAGCATAGGAACCAATACCAACAGCAAATACTGTTTTTCTGAGGAGTATGATAAGAATTTGTCCTTCTCACACTGATACAAAGAACTCTGAAAAATCATACAGTAACAAAGCCAAGCCTAGATCCTATTATATTAAAATAATAAACAGGATATAATACACTAAACAAAACCTCAGAAACCAATTAAAATAAATTAAAAATAAGAAATATATTTACATTGGAAAAAATGATAAGCATAGGATATCCTGAGTTTTCTTTATAAAATTATAAAAAGAACACAAAAAGTAATATCCATCTGAAAGGCTGTCATAATGATTAAACATACATAAAATTCTTAAGAGAGTATGGTACACAGTAAAAGCTTAAGAAATGGCAGATATCATTATTATAACCAGAAGGAAGAATAACTTCATTAATAAGAGCTTTCAAAATGGACTCATCACCACCTCCTCCCTGCTTCACCTTCATCTCGAGCACACAAATGTGATCGCTATTAGCCAATTAGATAGCTTTTGACCAGAGCGTGACCTGATCTCACTTGGAAACCAAGATGACGGAAAAAGAAAGAGTACCTGAGGAGGCACTGGCTAGCAAAAAACATATTCTGACATTATTTATAAGCAGTACTCATAAGGTGAGGGCTCACTCACAGTGACACAAAGGTAAGAAGTCAAAGAAAATCAAGGCAATTTAGAAGTCTTAAAGATGAAAGGAAATTGCTGTGACATGAAGCCCTCATGAAAAGTAAAAATATTTCCAGAGAGAGCTAGAAGATTCTTTGCTAGATCCATTTTGATTTAATTTGAAAACAATTTAAGACTCATCATCTTTTCACCTGCGAATTAAGAGTAAGTATACTTATTTTCATCTCAGTTTATCTCTCAGAGGATCTTGATTTCTTTTTCTCTGTTTTATGAAGCATTTAATTCCTTTCTGATCCCACTATGGAATTTATATTTTAATAATTCTACTTTTTTCCCCATTAAAGTCAGGGATCATTCCCTGTACTCATCTAACCCTAAAAATAAAGTGACAAAGAAAAGAAAAGAAAGCTACTTCAAGTCTGGGAGCATATTCTCGGGAAGGACATTTAAGGCTAAATGTAGGAAAGGGTAAATAAAGCATGAGGAAGATCCCACAGGGGAAAGTGCAATTTAAAGGCTACATGTACAGGCAGAACAGAGCTCCTGAAGGATAGTGGATGAATATGTAATCAAACGGCTTCTCTTCTCTACTCCTTAATGGAAGTGCAGTCTGTGACTGAGCAATCTCTTAACAAAGGTTCTGAAAGTTGCCAGGTGGCTTATTAACAGACTTAGAATTTGCTTCTTTTCAGACATTTCAAGAGTCAAATTGAGAAAATTTCTATTTCTCAGGAAAACATTAATAAATAAGAGCTTGGATTTTATTGCCTTTGCCCACTCTCCTGACACTGTTCTTTCCTTCTTTAAAAACAATGCAAATATACCCCTCCCTGAACTATGTATTGATCATAGTGAAATAAAGGAACTCTTTTTGAATTTTCCTGCAAAGGGGCTCATAAAAATAGGCCTAGAGACAGTGACTTAAAACCAGACAAACCCAGATCTCCGATTCCATCAGTTTCTCCATCCTACAAGCATACTTAAGGCTCGAAAAGAAAAATTAATGCCCAAACAGCTGGTGAAGCGCATACACACAGAAACATTTTCTATCCTGGTCATACCAGGTATCACATAAGATACTGTCAAAGTCTTCAACTTACCACTCACTTAGAAAGGATTCTAACCTTTTAAAATCACATACTAATTAACATCAGCATTATGTCAGGGATCTCGGACCACACTCATAATGGCTTCTTTGTCAAGTAAGCAAAGAAACGATGTTATTTTGTTTGCCTGGAAGCTCTCATCTGTTCCACTGAATTGCAAATATCTTGGATCCCTACTAAAGAGTGTGGATGTCCACATAAATGATATCTCTGTTACAGAGAAAGAAGGGGCTGCTGCACTTGCTGGAATGTCTTCGGCTTTGTATCAGATGCTCCAGTTTGGTTACAACCAGGCTTCCAGTCTGCCCAATGCCAAACTTCATGCTTTAGCAAGAGGAAAAAAGTCTAGATGCCAGAAACACACCAGACTTCTCAGATAAAGGGGTAGAAGCATGCTTCCACTGGACTAAGATTGGTCCTCTTTGTTAGCACCAAACTCTCATTTTTTAGTTCTTCACAGACTAAATTATAGCTTCTCTCAGAGAAGAGGACCTAGATAATGAAAAGGAATTAATGTAGATATTAAGGTAGAAATTCCAAGGCCAAATATCCCAAGGTCAGGCAAAGCAGCATCTGAGGCCAAAACAAGAAAGTGGTGGAATTCAATGGGCAGCACTCTGGGGTACTTGGGCTTCCCCAGTCCTTCTCTGGCCTCACGGCCCTACCTGTACCCCAATCATGGGCACCACCTCCTCAATCCACAGCAAGTCCAGTGGAGCTGAGGGTCGAGTTTGTCGGTGGTGAATTCGGCGTAGACGCAGAAGGTACAGGATGATGGCCAACAGCACCACCAGGATGCAGGCAAAGAAGAGATAGTGGTTGTAGACAAAGGAGAGGCGGAACCAGCTGCCATGGGCCTGCCGGACACCTTCTTGCCGTAGATCCCTAGGAAGAGTAGGAAGGTGGAAAGTCATGTTAATTTCAAAGAGAGACAGCTATGCTGATTTAAAAGGCCAGTGGTATCCCACTTTATGCTATTCGTAAATATGCCAGGATACTAGCTCCATAGAGCAAGCAAAGCTAAAAATGTCTCCAGCCTGAGGACTGCTGTGTGGTTCCTCCTGCACTTTCTTTGCCAGGGCCTACAGGGGGAGGGAGCATCATAGGCCTACATCCTCTGGGATCTGGGGAAAAAATTAGAAGGCAAAAAAATGAACAGTAAGAGAAGTCAGAGAGGTAGGCAGAGAGGGAGAGGAGGAAGCAGGCTCCCTGCTTAGCAGAGAGCCTGATGTAGGGCTCGATGCCAGGACCCTGAGATCATGACCTGAGCAGAAGGCAGAGGCTTAACCCACTGAGCCACTCAGGCACCCCTCTGTAACCTTAGTCTTTTTTTTTTTTAATTTTATTTACTTATTGAGAGAAAGAGTGAGAGCATGAGAGGGGACGTCAGAGGGAGAAGCAGACCCCCATGGAGCTGGGAGCCTGATGTGGGACTCGATCCCAGGACTCCAGAATCATGACCTGAACTGAAGGCAGTCACTTAACCAACTGAGCCACCCAGGAGCCCCTCTATAACCTTAGTCTTAACAGTGACCCCATACCATTCCCTAAACACATCTATCCAGTTTGTAAATACAGTACTAACAAAAACAGGGTGGCCCCTAAATTCAATCAAGACATCAGAGTACATCTAAATCTTTAAAACAAAATTGACTGTGCTTCCTGAGGGGTTAGGCTCTGTCTAGAGAAAGCTATCACCTGGTCGGTAATACTGTAGTCTGGAAAAAAGTAAGGAGACCTGTAAGCCAGAGGGCAGCAGCCTGTGTGCTTAAGAACAGAAGCCGCCCCTTAGTCTAGACACCAGGTCCATTTTTGTTTTGTTTGACCTGCAGTGTTTTTTAAAAATGTCAATGTCCAAACTGAAAAGCCTGCCTGTAAAATATGGGCTTCTGGCCTGTCCTGACAGATGAGAACTGGCAGATGCTGGGACAGCTATGCATGGCAGTCATCAGCCCTCCATCTGGAGCACATACTCTCTAGCTCCCCACTTCTCTCAATCCTCTCCGCCGCCTGCCTTCTGAGGTTAGAGAAACAGGAAGCAAAGATTAAAAATTCATTTTAGTTTATCTGAAATAATCCAGAGGAGAGAGAACCTAAAAATTATCCCAAATATCTTATAGTACATAGAACACGACATCAGGCTATCATGGCTTGATGACAATGCCCCTGAAGGGCTTCTCATGTGCTTTGTTCTCATTCTGGCCCACCAAAAAGCCTTCTAAGTCAAAGACATGATCTCTAGAGTGACTCTACCCATTAGGAAAGACTGCCCTATACGCATAGCCTTACTCAGCTCTCTAGTCCGATATTTTCTATAGTAACTGAAGAATGGCATTTTAGTTGATCACCTGTTATCTTAGAACTGGTTAAGTAACAGCTCAATCCTAAAGACTGATTTATTATGGATAAACAAATAAAACTGAATTCCTCAAATTACAAAGCTAAAGAACAGATTGTGGACTAAATTCTCAACCTTCTTTCTGTTTCAACATGCCTGGGTAGTAATAATAGTTCACAATGTAGTATAGTAATAAAGGGAGCTAGTTTGGATGCTTTTTTGAGGGAGAGAGGTCACTTACAAAACCTTTTCTGAGACACCAACCAACATCCTCTGATCTCAAGATGCCAGTTCAGTCCACTTTACCTGAGTGGTAAGAATCGTGTTTTATACAGAATGGCTCCCAGTGTCCACTGAACCTCTCGGTCATATACCAGCTGGGCTGTCTGCAGGTGCGGGTAGTCATAGGGAAAATGGAATCCTTCATGAAGGACTTGATACATCCAAGCTGATTTAAAACACTGATATCTGTGTGACAAAAAAATATTTTTCTTGAAGAAGAAGGAAAAAAAAGAATTCTAATGCTTTCTATATACTCCCACTGGTCTCTCGCCATTTCACCTTCCTCGCCTCTAGGTGGAGCCAAACCTGAGCCTACTTTATCTTGATGTTTACCACAAAGGTGAAGAATGCCTTTATGCAATATGATATTATGACTGTGTTTTTTTCCTTTTCCTTTTTTTTTTTTTTTTAAAGAGAGCGACAGAGGGTGGTGGAGAGGCAGATGGAGAAGAGAGAGAATCTCAAGCAGGCTCTATGCCCAGCACCCGACGGGGGACTCAGTCTTACAACCCTGAAATCACGACCTGAGCCACGATCAAGAGTCAGATGCTTAACTGACTAAGCCACTCAGGTCCCCCCTTTTTCTCTTTGAGTCCTTATCTTCAAGGAGTCTGCTGAAGTCTCTACAAGTCTACTTACATCATGTCTTGGATCTGCTTCAAAAAAAATCCCAACTGTGGTAAGAGGGGAGTAGAAGGGTGGGAAAATAGATGCAACAAGATTGGGCACAAGTTGGTAACTGTTGGTGAGAAGCAGGGTGACAGGCACAAGGCAGTTCATGATACTGCTCTATTTTTGTTTATATTCAAGATATTTTACAAATGTTTACAAAAATGGGAAGGCTGATAAGCCAAATTGGCAAAATATTGGCATTTGTTGAAATGGATGAGGTTTATATTACTTTTCTTTCTACCTTTCTGCATGTTCCATATTTTAATTAAAAAACCCCACTACTTTTGATTTCAAGCCACTCATAGAGAACCTTTTAGTGACCCTGGTTTGCAGTGACTTCGCTAAACTAGGCTCATTGTTTTAGCCCCTACTGCTCAGGAAACCAAATCAAAAAATAACAAAATTCTCCTTCAACATAAAATCCCATCTGTACTCTCACTTGCTCTCTCCCTCATTATAATCTGCCATCTACACTTTCAGGCCACATCTAAGAGAAAAGAGGAAGCTACTTACTTGAGTCGATGCTCATCTGCATGAGATGAAAAGAGGCCATTCTTGAATCTCTGGGTTAGTACTGACCAGGCCATGCCACAGTAATCCTGGAACAACCACGCAGGAATGGTGCGACGTGAAATTAAAGCCAAACTCCGTAACTTCCCTACACTCACAATGCTCCATGTCTAAAGTTACTCGTGGGCCACTAGATAACAAAGGAAAACAGAAACGCCATCTTCTTTCACTGGACACTGTGCAACACAAGTGCCAAAATGCAGGCTGCTGTGGGTCTCCTTTCTATTCCCCTCACCTCAAGTCCAATACAGAGCCAGCCCAATACGGCTCCTGCTCTTCAGCTTCAGACAGGGTAAGGGGAGGACCAAGAAGAGCAACACCAAAGCCAAGGGAGCCTCACTCTGCCCTATGTCAGTCTAACACATCAGCCTAAAGTAGATGGTGCAGAATGGTCAAAATTCTACCACTGGCCTGTCTCCATGTTGTAGTTCTCCCCAAAGGAATCATTCGTTTTGCTCTGATCAGTAAACTAACATTTCCTGAATGTCTGCTTTGTGCCAGGTGCTGTTCTAGGTGCCAGGAAGATCTTGCAGTGAACAAAACAGAAAAAACTTTCTGTTCTCATGAAGCTTACCTTCTAGTGGTGAGACAGCAACTAAATACACACACGTGCACGCATGCATACAACGTGCACACACACATACATATGCATACAGGGTGTTAGATGACGTAAGTGCTCACAGGAAAGCTAAAGCAGGAAAGGGAAACAGGTAATACTGGGAAGGGCTACAGTTCTGGATATGATTGCTAGGGAAGGAAAAACGGGGAAAGTAACAGTTGAGTCAAAGTGAAAAAGAGAGAGAGAACAAAATTATCTCTTTTACCTGGGAAAGAGAACATATTAAGCCACTAGCAACTTGGGCAAGCAATAACTTGAGCCCTTTGGTGTTCAAGGGAATAGAATCTGAAGAAGTTTTAAAATGAGAGAAAGATGCGGGCCATGGACATTTAGGGAGCCCTGGATGCTGGAAAGGAAAAGGAATATGAGTGTATTCCTGGAGGATGGAGAAGAAAGAACAAATACAAACCAGGTTTTCCTCAATATTTCTCTCTTTAAAAAAAAAATTTTTTTTTTCTATTTATTTGTTTGGGAGACAGAGAGCATGTTGGGGTGGGGCAGAGGGAAAGGGAGAAGCAGGCCCCCCTAATAAGCAGGAAACCCAATGTGGGGCTTCATTCCAGGACCCTTGGATCATGACCTGAGCTGAAGGCAGACACTTAACCAACTGAGCCTCCCAGGGGTCCCCCCTCAATATTTCTTAGGGACTGCCTTTAGGGAACAGAATACTACACATGCTACAGATATATTTTTTTAAAGATTTATTTATTTATTTCAGAGAGAGAGAGCACAAGTGGGAGGGGCAGAGAGGGAGGGAGAGAGAATCTCATGACTCCATGCTGAGCACAGAGCCTGACTCAGGGCTTGATCTCACAACCCTGAGATCAGGACCTGAGCTGAAACCAAGAGTCCGATGCTTAACTGACTGCCACCCAAGCACCCCACAGATATTATTAAATTGCAAGTCTTCTATACAGAGAGCCCTAGAGAACTATAACAAAGCAGAAAGGAAAGAATAAAAAGTGTAAGGAAGGACAGGTTTTTCCAGATCAGAAAGATAAGCAAAACTTCAGAAATGAATCTAAATTAAAGGAGACTGGATGCCTGGGTGGCTCAGCTGTTGAACATCACACTCTTGGTTTCGGCTCAGGTCATAATCTCAGGGTCGTGGGATCAAGCCCCACACTGGGCTCTGTGCTCATTGTGGAGTATGCTTGAGATTCTCTCCCTCTTCTTCCCCTTCTGCCCTTCCTCCAACTGTGCATGCACACATGCTCTCTCTCTCAAATAAATAAAATCTTTTTAAAAAAATTAAAGAAGCTATACTCTCGCTCTGCCCCTCCCCCCACTTATCTGCTCACTGTCTAAAATAAATAAATCTTTTTTTAAAAAGGAGGAGCTACAGAAAGCTAGCTAAGCATTTACCTATTCAGGTAAACAATGATTTAAGCTTATAAGCTGCTAATGTCCTAGATATGCTCTAAATTTTTATTTCTTCTGCATTTTAGTTTTAAATAATACTTCCACTGACATTGCTTTTCCCAATATCTTTCTAATATTCCAAGTGACTCTTTATACCATTCTGGCCTCCTAATGACTCCTACCAAGAAAATGAAAGTGCACGTGCCCACCTGTGTGACATCATTTCCAAAAGCACATTACAACTGAGAATACCCAATAAGGGGAAAAATATCTGGGGATGACACCTTTGGCCACAAACATTAAACAAGATTATTAGAAAACTGAAGGAAAAATTGTTAGCCACCACAACAATTCTGGACTTGGATGATAATTTGGTGATTACGACATACATGGAAACCTAAGCTTAATGAACTAGAAGAGAGTCTGGCATAACTCATAATGGGTTCCTTAACTTCTGAGTCTACTTTCTCATCTATAAAATGAGGGCCCATAGGGATCCAGTGAGATCAGGCATGCAGAGCTCTTTGCACATCTGGCACAAAATTAGGCACCCAATAAATGGCTGCAGCTGGCACAAGTCATCTTTTTTATAAATAATTTACCTGGGCAGCCTTGGCAAATGTTGGCCCATGATAGCGGCCACCGATGCGTAGCACATCCTCTGTACAGTAAAAAAATTCAGAGAAACCGTAGAACTCGCTGTTGTTGAAGTCAATTGGCGACTGGTAGATGCCATTCAGTGAGGCCTGGCTGGTGTTGGAGCGAGCCAGCAGGGGGCTCAGCATCGCCCCGCAAGACACCCAGTCTCCCCTTCCTCGGATGTGCAGCACCTGGCTGTTCCTCTCCACCACATCTGTGAGTCCCACGGGCAGGCAGGGATCCAGAAATGGACTGTCCGGACTCAGACCGGTCTTCTGGCCCAGCAACCTGTCACAATGACAAAAACACACAAAACACATCACTGATGTACACAACCTCTTCTAAGAAACGCTTAGTTTAAGAAACTTGGCCTAAGAATGCGGTTCACAGATTATCTTGTTGTTTTACATGGCATCCCTAGAAACAAGAATGGAGTTTTAGCAGCGGTCGTAACACATCAAAATTTATCATAAGCAAATTCAATTTAGTGGAAGAAAGGATGGATGGATGGAGGGAATGAGGAGGGGGAGGCAGGGAAATATAGCAGTGATCAAATTTTGTTCAACCGTTCAGTCCACATGTACATCTCCCAGTGTAGAATAAAACTGGAAATATTAATCTGGGGGTCTCCTTCTAGTCTTCATCCCCACTGGCCTCTTAAAAGTGTCAAGATCTCAGGGCACCCGGGTGGCTTAGTAGGTTGAGTGGCTGCCTTCAGCCCAGGTCATGATCTTGAAGTCCTGGGATCAAGCCCCACATTGGGTTCCCTGCTCAGTAAAAAGACTGCTTCTCCCTCTGCCTATTGCTTCCCCTACTTAAGCTCTCTCTCTCTCTCATTCTTGCTCTATCTCAAATAAATCAATGAAATCTTACCCAAAAAGTGTCAAGATTTCATCACACCAAGAGCGGTTCTAATATCTAACAAAACGCATGGGAGAAGGTGAAGAGGAAAGGCCCTGGAGAGGCTCCTGAGGAGGGGAACATGTCAGTGGTGCAGTGACAACTGCTGGCAATAAGAAGGAGGACATGCCTGGCCCGTTGCAGGGAGAGGAAGGGAGGGGCAGGTTTTCATCCCCACTGTGGCCGTCAGGGTTCTGGCTGTTTCAAATCAGCACCTGTCCAGCAACAATATTCCCATTCCTAAGGGGGAATACAGATCTGGCCAAGAAGAGAAATTAAGTGAAGACCAAATAATGTTGCCAACCACAGTTAATTACTCACCAGTCCCCAAAGAGACACCTGTTGAAGAATGGACTTCCTGGGATGAAGATGCCCCCATAAGGGTAAAGACTGAAGGAGGGAGTGGGAATGTGGCAACAGCACAAAATGCTTTGGGACAACTGGAACCTATTTTAAGGGTGTGACACCAACTATGAAAAAAAAAACAAAAAACACAACAACCTCAGAAAATCATATTAAGAAAAAAGAACCAGGGGTGCCTGGGTGGCTCAGTCAGTTTAGCATCCAAATCTTGATCTTGGGTCATGATCTCAGGGTTGTGAGACTGAGCCCCAATTCAGGCTCCACACTGGGCATGGGGCCTGCTCAAAATTCTCTCTCTCCTTCTCCTCCTACCGCCACCCCTGCTCACTCTTTTGCTCTCTCCTAAAAAGAAAGAAAGAAAGAAAGAAAAAGAAAAAGAGGAAGGAACCATTATGTCCTGACATCTCAGGGAACTACAGGTTTCTCTAGTAGATTAGCAGCGACATGAGATGAAGAATAAATCTTCCGATCTAGGAACTTAGAAGATACCAGTGAATGGAATGATGATGAAGCAGCCTGGTTCTGAGCAGAAAACAGCAAAGCGCAAAGGGCAGCAGAACAAGAAAGGAACGCAATGGAAGCGGAAGCACAGCAGCTAACAAAACAGGAACACAACAGAACTGGTGTGAAACTCTCCTAGCTGTTCTCCAGATGCTGCAGTGCTGGCAGCCCAAGCAACAGGAGTACGGATGTGGGAGTATTTTCAGAATGTAAACACACTGCCTGATTTTAACGCATTCATCAATCCTCTGGGATAAGAGATTTCTCCCAAAATACCGTGAACTCTTGGTAGTTGAGACTCATAAAAACAAAAAAGAATTATGAGACAGGATTTTCTTTAACATGGTCCCAATATAAGACAATTGCTGTGAAGAAGTTCTTACAAACAGGCTATACCAGTACTTCTTCCAACTAGTGTTTCTAGCAAAACAAATTGGGGGTAAATAATTTTATGGTGAAAAAAACTCTGCTATTATGCTCCTTCAGTGCACATAACGATAACAGTAATTTTAAATAATTTTAAAAATCTCACAACTATTTGTACATTACGGCCTAAATACTTCACAGATACTTAAATGAGGAGTCCGTGATCTGTCCATGCTGCAGGGAAAATTGCCTATTCTGAATTTAATGAGAACAAGGTAAAGGTTAATTCTGACTACATGCTTTTTATCTTTTACACACACTATGGACCTCACTCCCACAAAAGATACAACCCATGTAATTCAACAAATATGTCTTCCGTGTTGAGGGAACTGCTAAGAGCAATATCAGACTGCACATTGTAAATTAAGAGCTTAATCTCATTGGGGCACCTTGGTGGCTCAGTCAGTTAATCATCTGCCTTTGGCTCAGGTCATGATCCCAGGGCTCTGGGACTGAGCCCCGCATCCGGCTCCCTGCTCAGTGGGCAGCCTGCTTCTCCCCATCCTTCAGCTTGCTGCTCCCCCTGCTTGTGCTCACTCTCTCTGTCAAATAATTTTTTTTTTTAAATCTTAAAAAAAAAAACACCTTAATCTCATTTATCCTATAATACCATTTCTGAAAGAGAGGTCCCAATAACCTGCTGTACTTTTTTGAGTCGGAACTGCAAAGACCAGAAGGCACCCTCATCTAGATTGGGTGGGACTAATAGAGGGTCTCTAAGTGACACTACCACATTCGCAGGAATGGTTAGGAAGAAGGAGGAAGCAAGGACATATCTATCTTAGTAGGGCAGGAGTATCTCCTCCTACTATCTGCACCCTGACGACATTCTATTTCAGAGGCACAGATTCCCAGGTCAAACGTACCTATTTTTGGTAAGGGTTTCATTTAGCACAAGGTCTTCATAGCGCTGCCGGGCAAAGTTACCCCCAAAACCCAGGAAGGTCGTGACATAAACCCTATACACGTGTTCAGTATGTTGCACATCACAGCCCAGGTTGAATTCAGCCAGCAGGATCTTTGCTTCTTCTTCCTAAAATACAATGTAAAGAGAAAAAAGGGAATTTTAGTTTTGGCTGATTGACAGAAAGCTATGATATCACTAATAACACCAGTGTTCATGTGCTATAACTACTCTTTTAAGATATATGATAGCGTTCTCTCATTCTCATAGCATTACTTTCAACAAAGGCAAAATGACAAGCCTACTAAAACAGTACAGAGACTAAATACCAAATTAGAGACCACAACACTGTAGTTCTACAGAAGGTAGACTCATTATTACAGATGATGTCATTTTCTTGCATGTACTTTTCTGATTTTCTAATTCTCCAAAATGAGAATGTACTATTTTTTATTTTAGGAAAAAAAATCCTTTGATAAAAATAAATTTAAGGAATTTGGGAGACCACCATGATACTTATTCTATGGGTTTTTCTAAAACTATTCAAGAAGATCTAATGTTTCCTATGACAAGGACTGGGATGGGGAAGGTTCCGTTCCCATGGACCTCCCATGAGAAAGGGCTCTATTTTTTTAACTTCAGGCACATGGGTTGAATTAATTATACTCCTCAGTTCAAGGTACATTATTATGGCAAAGCCCCATTTTTGCCTTATTTATTTACTTCCTCCTCATATTCACTCCCATTCCGGCTCCCCACAGGCAACCATTCTAATGTGCTTAATGCATAATATATGTTCGTACTTATTGTTGTAAAATGAAATTATTGTTTTGAATGTATTTGTTTTTAATTTATAAAGATGCTATTGTGCCCAGCAATTTCACTAAGTATATACACAAGAGGAGTGGAAACTATGACTAATCAAACATGTGTATGTGAATGTTCACAGCAGCATTATCCATAACAGCCAAAAACTGGAAATAAAACCCAAAAGTCCATCAACTGTTGAATGGATAAACAAAATGTGGCATGGCCATATAATGGGATATTATTCAGCAATGAAGAGAAATGAAGTACTGGCTGACATGTGCTATAATAGAGATGAACCCTGAAAACATTATGCTAGGTGAAGGAAGCAGACACACAATGTCACATATTGTATGATTCCATTTATGTGAAACAGAACAGGCAAATTCACAGGCGACGAGAAGCAGATTATTGGCTGTCAGGGCTCCAAGGAGAGAATGGCATGTGACTGCTACTGAATGTGGAGTTTCTTTGGGGGTAATGAGTATGTTCCAGAATTCAGCAGTGGTGGTTGGGTTGCTTTATGAATGTGCGCAACTCTGTGAATTGTACAAAAAAAAACACTTTAGGCACAGAGGATTATTTGTATCCTTTAAAGTGCTATTGTGTTATGGCTCATTGTTCTTTTCCTTCTTTACCAAGCACTAAGATCCATCTTTAAGACCATTATATCGCTGTGCATACATCTAACTTAAGTGGCTTGCAAGATCACTTTCTATACCAGCGTCACTCTCTAAATCTACTCAAATAAAAAAGTAATTTGTTTAAGACGTTAAAGATCAGTGCTACTTCCTGGAACCATGCCTTCAGTGTACTTGTTGAATACATACTAACAAACACAGACTAAAATTAAAATGTCTTACAACCTAGTTCCCCAAATTTCTAAACCTTGCACAGACCCCTGCTGCTTGTCAAACCCACAGTTCCAACAATCTTGCTGGCTATTTATACAAAACCGTTCCTCACATATTTCAAATTCAACATACCGTTCCTCACGTATTTCAAATTCAACATACTCAAAACTGAACTCACCTGTCACAGTACTTGGGCTAGAGACCAGAAAGTCGCTTTCACCCAAACACCCAGGCCATCCTGATTTGCTTAGCATCAACCCACCCTTTACCCTGGGGTCTCTCTAGTGACTGGGTTCTTTACCCTACCAGGTATCTAGGCAGGCATCTCAGCATCACTAGCTATCCCTCCCTGTCCTACCCATACCACTTCATTGCACTGGTGCTTTAAATTCCAAAATACACCTGAAATCTGTCCCCTCTACTCCATTTCCATTGCCTAGTTTATCCCTTATTACTTCTCACCCAAGGTTCCCTGAGCTACATATTTTTCTCCCCCTAATATCAAAATTATTTTCCTAACAAATCAATTAGCCCACAGTCACACAATACAAAGCTGGAAAGGACTTTGGGAATTTTATTTCACAGGTGATGAAACTGAGGCCCATATGACTGCCCTACTCAAAAATCTTTGCTGATTCTCCTCCATCTACAGATAAAAAAGTGAAATTCTCTAGCATGGCACCCAAGACTCCTCACCATCTGACTTCATCTTATCTTCCTAGACTTAGCTGTACTATACTGAAAAATCTTATACCACAACAAGCTATTTACCACTCCCTGAACATTCTGGACTCTTTGCTTTTCCTTTTGTGCCCTCGTGCATACTCCTGCCTCCATACAGGTGGCCTTCCTCCACCTCCACTATGCAAAAGCCTACTATCACCCACAAACCAAGTACCAAGCCGGGATGACTCTCATTCATGGAGCAGGGGACACAGGATGGGAACATTACTGGATCTGGTAGAGGCCAGAGATGCTGCTAGACATTTTATGCACTGGGCAGCTACAACAAAGACATAACCAGCCCCAAATGTGAATAGTGCCATTGATGAGAAACCCTGGTTCAGATGAAATGATAGCACTGTCGTGGTCTGCCTTTTACCACAGGCTGTCTTCACTGATAGTTATAAGCTTTTGGGGAGCAGTATAATATGTCTTATTCCTTGCCCATAATAGGTGCTTAAAAACTGTCTGCATTTTTTTTTTTCCTCTTTGTGATAAAACTACTTCAAGATACATTCTTTATACCCTAGTCAGGTAAGGAATATTATAAGCACAAGAATGGAATCATAAGTAAGGGAAAGGAAGTAACATTTAATAAGCAAGTATGTATCAAACACCATGCTCTGGGATTTATATGTATTATCATGTTTAATCATCGCACAGCCCTAGGAGACGGGAGTATAATTATAATTGCTAAAATATATTAAACATTTGTCACATACTGGTAAGTCTGTTGAGTGCTTTACACACATGGTGTCATTTCATCCTCCCAACTTTATGAAGTAGATACTATTATTATTCTCTTTTTATATATAAGGAAA
Source organism: Taxidea taxus jeffersonii (assembly GCA_003697995.1). Classification (NCBI taxonomy): domain Eukaryota; kingdom Metazoa; phylum Chordata; class Mammalia; order Carnivora; family Mustelidae; genus Taxidea; species Taxidea taxus. The sequence goes on from RCUC01144432.1 coordinate 19,682, forward strand.
TTAAGGCTCAGAGGGGTAACCTACCCAAGTTAATATAAGCTAGCACTATGTGAACAAATATTTGGACCTAGGTAGGTTGTTCTATGTCCAAAGACAGTGCCCTTCTTCTTCAATACTGGCATTTCTAGCAACTGAATTTCCCTAAAAAGTAAAATACCTGTTTTGGAGGAAGGACAGAAGTTGAGGTAGGAACTTCATAAGCAATTTGAAGAGAGGCTCCTCCCATATCCAGTATCCCTACTGTCCTTCTGCGCCCTGCTGCCAGTTCCTGGGGAACTTCGGCATCAGATTCTGAAATAAATAAGGGAACAAAAAGGATCTAGTAATTAAAAAACAAAATTAAATTAAAAAGAAAAAGAAAGACCCAAAACGGAAATCCCTTAAAAAATAAAGAGCAAACAGGGGCACCTGGGTGACTCAGTGGGTTGAGCCTCTGCCTTCAGCTCGGGTCACGACCTCAGGGTCCTGGGACTGAGCCCCGCATCAGGCTCTCTGCTCAGCGGGGAGCCTACTTCCCCTCCCTCCTCTGCCTCCTTCTCTACCTAGTTGTGATCTCTCTCTCTCTCTCTGTCAAATAAACAAAATCTTTTTTAAAAAATAAAATAAAAATAAATAGCAAACTGAAATATATTAATCTAACTGTATCTTTCAAGTAACTTATAACAGCATTTTTACTATATCCCTTATAGAATGTATCTTAATGACAAAAAGGCAAATAGATATCTTAAACTGCATTTTAGTAGTCTTATTGATAATAATTTTATTGGTATTATTTTTAAATCATTAAGCATATATTATGAAATAAATAATATATTTATATTAGTATCTTCAGAAACATAATCAGCATAAAAAACCTTAGAGTATAAAATCAAAGATATTAAGCAATAACCTTATAACTTTAAATACAAATTGGAACTATCACTATGAAATCATGATTTTTCTCTTTCTAAAAACACGTATTTTCTAGGTCTGTTCACTGAAAGGGCCTAACAGCAAGGATAATCCAGGAGCAATGGGCACCCTTGGCATCCACGTTACTATATACCATTTTCCAATAAAAGAAACCAGGGCTCCTTAAAAAATGGATGATGCTAGGTCTAAGGTAGAAGAAATACAAGATGATCCTGGAATATCTTAGTGTGCCCAAAAGCCCAAAAGCAAGGGAAATAGACTACAAAACTACGGGATGTTAAAAGGTACAGGAGCCAACCTACAGATGCCTCTACTGGCCAATGACAGTATAATCTGAGCACAGAAAAGAATAATGTGATGGACCATGATGCATCAGACACATTAAAATCCAAAAGTCCTAAGATACTGGGAAAAAAAAAAAAACTTCACTGGTTACCTTTAACCTTTTCATGCTAGGACATGAAATCATTATTCAAAAACTTGATAAATGAAAGAATGAAGGACTCATTTTGTCTTTCCAATAAGGATAATTGAATAGTTAGTGAAGAAAATTTTGTTATATAAAAATCCAAGTTGGGGCACCTGGATGACTCAGTGGGTTAAGTGTCTGCCTTCAGCTCAGGTCATGATCCCAGAGTCCTGGGATCAAGCCCCACATAGGACTCTCAACTCAGCAGGGAGCCTGCTTCTCCCTCACCCTCTGTCTATCACTCTGCCTACCTGTGCTCTCTCTCTGTCAAATAAATACATTAAAATATTAAAGTATTTTTAAAAAAAAACAAGAAAAGAAAAATCCAAGCTGTTGGGGTGCCAGGGTGGCTCAGTTGGTTAATGTCTGCCTTTGGATCAGGTCATGATTCCAGGGTCCTGGGGTGGAGCCCCAGGTTAGGCTCCCTGCTCAGTGGAGAGCCTGCTTCTCCCTCTGCCTCTTCCCTTTGCTCATCCTCTCTCTCTCTCTCAAATAAATCTTAAAAAAAGAAAAAACAATATTTATTTTATTTATTACAGAATTAGAACGAGAGAGAATTAGAAAAATCACCATTTTGCAACCTCTAATGAAGAAAATGGATCTAAGCAACCATCACAATTGGCTATTAATTAAGTGAAAAGTGGCTGGGGAATTTTTATAATAGATTACATCAGGCTGACAATACCTGAATCCTGAATATCTGATCAGTCTTAACATGACTAAAAGTGGGACAACCAGGAAACACTTAGCGCCAATATTTGTGATTTATTCTTGCCAAAAGAACTGAATCTGTGTCTAGTCCAGGTTCTATCTCTAATCTCCAATATACAGGACAGAAGGAGGGATGAAGAGATGTTGCAGGCACACAAAAATGCAGTCAGTCAAATCAAGAATGTGTCAAATTCATGCTACGAAGTAACCCAGTTTTGTTTTTGTTTCTAATCATTTGAGAAAAAGAGGTGTGAGGGGGAAAACTGTTTTAAATTAAGAAACTGATCAAATATAACACATGATCCTCATTCAGATTCTAATTTTAACAAGACAACTAGAAATAAATATTCTTGAGACAATAAGGTAAGTCTATACCTGGGTAGATGGATGTTACATAATATTAGAAATTATTAACTTTTTTTTTTAAGGTTTTATTTATTTATTTGACAGACAGAGATCACAAATAGGCAGAGAAGCAGGCAGAGAGAGAGAGGAAAGGAAGCAAGCTCCCGCTGAGCAGAGAGCCTGATTCGGGGCTTGATCCCAGGGTCCTAGGATCATGACCTGAGCAGAAGGCAGAGGCTTTAACCCAGTGAGCCACCCAGGTGCCCCAGAAATTACTAAGTTTTTTAAATTTAAAAATGCCATTGTGTATATTTTGTTTGTTTTGAAACTCTTCATTGGTGAGAGAGATACACTGAAGTACATGAAGATAAAATAGTATGTCTGGGGTTTGCTTTTAAAAATCCAATAGGAGAGGCACCCGGGTGGCTTAGACATTTAAGTGTCTGACTCTTGGTTTTAGCTCAGGTCATGATCTCATGGGTCCTGAGACTGAGTCCCATGTTGGGCTCCACACTCAGTGGGTAGTCGGCCTGAGATTCTCCCCCTCTATCCCTCTCCCCACTCACATTCTCTAGCTCTTGCTCTCTTTCTCAAAATAAATAAATATTTTTTTAAAAATCCAGTAGGAAAAAAACCTGTGTCGTATAAAGGGAGTGTGGGGCCAAAAAACTAGCTAACCACTAATCAGTGTTGAATCTGGGTATTGGGTTCATGGAGATTCATTTTATTATTTACTTCTATGAATGTTTGAACTTTCCATATTAAAAAGTTAAAAAGAAAAAAAGAAGGCAAATTAGGACTAGAAAATAAGCATCTTAAAAGAGTTTTTAAAAACTAAAGAAAGAAATAAAACAACTCAAACACAGCACTTATGTTCTACTGATAGGTTACAACATAAACCTTCCAGTGCTTAGAACTGTCATAAGGCAACAGTATTACTCACCATCCTCATGGTCGAATCTTCCCAAAACAAAGTTGATTCCAATCCACGCATAAACTCCTAAGTAAGAAATATGAAAGTTCTTGCTTAATTCTCTGTTGCTATGCCATGTCTACACCTCTTCCCAGGGCCGCTCTTTCCCTCCTTTTCTTAGAAAAAGGTGGTGAGAGTGTTTTGCTCCACACTCTGTGTATAAATTTAAAATCTCTTATCTTATGATGCTTTTCCCTTTAATCATTTTTTAAAACTGTTTTATTTATTAATTTGACAGACAAAGATCACAAGTAGGCAGAGAGGCAAGCAGAGAGAGAGGAGGAAGCAGGCTCCCTGCTGAGCAGAGAGCCTGATGTGGGGCTCGATCCCAGGACCCTGGGATCATGACCTGAGCCGAAGGCAGAGGCTTTAACCCACTGAGCCACCCAGGTGCCCCCCCTTTAATCATTTTAAAATGATTTGCATTGTCTAAATTTCCTACAGATGATTATGGATTAATGCATAAAAAACTGGTAAAAAATGTCTCTTGGGAGTTCTGGTCCTGGGCAAGATGGAGTAAGCACATTCCATTCTGTCTCCCCACTGAATACAAGTGTAAACTCTGGATGGAATGGATAGAGCAGATCTGTGAGACCTCTGAAAGGAAATGATAATGGGCACATGGAGACGGAGATCAGAAGTTAAAGTGCCACCAAACGGGAAGTGAGTTCCCCGTTTCTCCTCCCCAGATATTGCTGGCCTGGACTCAACAGCAGCTTGAAACACAAAAGGACATACAGGTGTGGAGGAAAGAACTTCAAGACCTTGCTTTCTGGTTCAAGGAACATTAAAAGGGATTCCCTCAGTGGGTTAAATACTCTGCCTTCGGCTCAGGTCATGATCCCAGGGTCCTGGGATTGAGCCCTGCCATCGGGCTCTCTGCTCGGCAGGAAGCCTGCTTCCTCCTCTCTCTCTCTCTGCCTGCCTCTCTGCCTACTTGTGATCTCTATCTGTCAAATAAAATAAATAAGATCTTTAAAAAAAAAAAAAAAAGGACTATAAAAGCTCAGAAAGAATGGAGGAAAATCCCTTGAGTTTCCCCCCCCTCCTTTATTTTGTTCTCTGCTGCCCCAGGCAATCCTGCAGGGGTAGAGGCAGAAGTTGGGCAGGTACCTAAAACTCTGAAGAATATGAATCCTTTTCTCTGACTAGAGGAGCTACAGCCTCAAGAGTTGGCAAAAATCCCTATTGGTTAATTCTTCCCCCCATCCTATATCATTTAGCCATGGCTACATTATGGGAAATGAACGGCAGAGCACATAAATTAAAAAGTCCTGGCTTTCTGACCAGAGGACCATGAAAGTGAGCCCCAGGGAATCAGAAAGTATTGGGGAGATCACAAAGAGTAAGGAATAAAGTAGTGTATCAACTCCTGGGCTCACAGTCAAGCTACACATGCATGGATCTCACTCAACATGGAACTCACACAGCAATATAAATATACCGAAGGTTCTGAGAACTGAACTACTGGCTAGACAACCCATTTGTATGGGCTATGCCCAGATTCTAGATTGGCCACTAGGTGACACAAAAATGGACAAATCCAAATAGCAGTGCCAATGCTTTGAAAAACGAATCAACAGAATCACAGCCAACAAAAGGTAGATCAGAACTTGAGGCATGAAACTAACCAGGTCAATTCCCTGCTAAAACAATCAATATTCTCCTTATGACTGAAAAAAAAAAAGACCCAGAATCTCATAATGTAATATTCTAAATGTCCAGGATACAATATAAAATTACTTGGCATAAAAAGACCTAGGAAATTCTCAACTCATAAGGGAAAAGATGCCAACTGTAAGAAGACACAGATGTCAGAATTATCAGACAAAAATAGCAAAGCAACTATATAATCAAGAAGAGCAGTCCTAGCATGAATGGAAAGATAGTTTCAGCAAAGAAATAAAACATACAAAAGAACTAAATGAAAATTCTAGGGCTGAAAAACGCAATACTGAAGTTGAAAAAGGTAAATCTTTTCCCTTATGTGAACTATAACTAGAATACATAGATTTTTGTCTTTTTCAAGAAATGGAAACATAATTTTGTCATACAGGTCACATTTGGACCACATGAGAACACTCAATCAACTCCACCCCCAAACTGCAAACTTTTAGGGACTTATCATTACTGCATGGTAAATGCAATAATAGGAGAGCCCGTAACAAAATAAAAGCAGTGATCATCCTGATCATCACCTTAAATTAAAGTTTCCCCTTACTTTAATCTAATAATTTGATTTATATTTGAATTTGGCAAACTCAGTAGAACTCAGAAAAGTATGTATGCTTTCAAAACTACAATTAGCTGACAAAATATCCATTTGGAATCATCACTAAATACTAATACCTTCTTTTTTTTAATTTAATTTTATTTTTTCAGTGCTCCAAGATTTAGTGACATCATAGAATCTCTAAAGGCGGAAGTGAGAGCTGACCTGGCAGAAGTTTAAAATGCTGTCAATGAGATCCAATCTAATCTAAATATTCTAACAGCTAGGGTAACCAAGGCAGAAGAGAGAATTAGTGATCTAGAGGACAAACTAATAGAGAAAAAGGATCAAGAGGAGGCCTGGAACAAACAGCTTAGAAGCCATGAAAACAGAAGTAGGGAAATAAATGACACCATGAAACGTTCCAACATCGGAATTATTGGGATCCCTGAGGGGGTGGAGAGAGAGATGACTAGAAGATATAGTTGAACAATTCTGGATGAAAATTTCCCCAATCTGGGGAATACAACAAGTGTTCGTGTCCTAGAGGCAGAAAGGATACCCATGAAGATCAACAAATCTAGAAAGACCACAAGACACTTGATTGTGAACCTCACGAATCATATTTTTAGACAAGAACTTCTAAGGGCAGCTAGGGGAAAGAGATTCCTCATGTGCAGAGGAAGGTCCACCAGAATAACGTCAGACCTGTCCACAGAAACCTGGCAAACCATACAAGGCTGGCAAGACATACTCAGGGCACTAAATGAGAAGAACATGTAGCCAAGAATACTTTATCCAGCAAGGCTGACATTCAAAATGGATGGAGAGATAAAGAGCTTCCAAGACCAGCAAGGTTTAAAAGAGTATGTGACCACCAAGCTGGCACTAAAAGAAATCTTAAGGGGGGGTTCTATAAAGGAAGAAAGAACCCAAGAGTGACACAGAACAGAAATTCACAGAGACAATCTATAGAAACAAGGACTTCACAGGCAACATGATGTCAATAAAAATGTATCTTTCAATAATCACTCTAAATGTGAACAGCCTAAATGCTCCCATAAAATGGCACAAGGTTGCAGACTGGATAAAATGACAGGACCCATCCATACACTGTCTACAAGAGACACTTGTGGAACCTAAAGATACATCCAGAATGAAAGTGAAGGGATGGAGAAGCATCTTTCATGCCAACAGGCCTCAAAAGAAGGCAGGGGGGTAGCAATTCTCATATCAGAAAAATTAGATTTTAAACTAAAGATTGCAGTCAGAGATATAGAAGGACATTACATCATTCTTAAAGGGTCTAACCACCAAGAAAATCTAATACCTTCTTATAAACATAGTATTTAGCACAAAGTTAAAAACAAATATAAACATAGGACTTCTAGCAGCAGGATTCTTTTTTTTTCCCATTATAAAAATTTTTTAATTCAATTAATTAAAATATAGAGTATTCATTTCAAAGGCAGAGTTCAGTGATTCATCAGTCTTATGTAACACCCAGTGTTCATTACATCACATGCCCTCCTTAATGTCCATCACCACCTCCCCTCTAAAAGCAGCATTCTAAAACAGATACCAATGCAGAATATGCAAATAATAATAATAATTAAAAAACTATACAGCAGAATCAAGAAAATTAATCAAAGGAAAGTAAATATCAAATATATAAAGTAATCCTAAACAACCACCAGAGAGACTATGCCATGGTTGGCTGGGAGCCAAACCAGTGTGCCCCTTGAGGCCCATTACCTTCCTGCTTTCCAGAGATCACTTCTGCCTGAGACTGAGAAAAAAGGAAGTCAAACTCCAGCGGTAAATCTCTCACTAGATCAGCCAAGATGGCCAGCTGCTTTCTGCAAGAAAGAAAAAAACATATAAAAGTTAATCGTTAAAATACTCTTCTCACAATTAGCTTCAACTTGACCTTCTACTCAGACTTGTTACAACTCACTGCTCATACAGCCATCCACCAGTTGAGCCCTACATCTTTCTGGTACCTTCTTTGATTTCAAAGGTTTAAACTTATCCTCCTACCTAAAGGGCAATGTGGTACTAGTAATACTTTCCCTTTTTATAATTTTACGATTCATATAGCGTTAAAAAGATGAGTCCGTGGTTCTGTGCCTCTCACAGGCTGAATACGTATAAGTGGCAGGAAGCATGGTTTCGTAATTACATGATCCCTAACTACTGTGAACGGAAGCTGTTAGACTGAGGAACACAATCTCATCCTCAGCTCTTACATAATACAGAAACAACACCTCAAGTCACCACACGACAAGCATTGTTAGGTCCACAAGTTTTTAATAATCCTTGTGTAAACAAGCTGACAATGAACTTTTTAATCTCCCTTTATATATTTCAAGGGTTGGGTTTTTTTTTTTCTTTATAAAAAATCTTATCATTTGAAAAACCCAGATCAGGATCAAAATCCAAAGGTTATAACAATTTGGGGACAAAGTTTGAGTCTTATTATCTAAGGTTGTTTTCTCCTCTAAAGTTTTGTGTTATCAGTGTTATTAAAGAAGTGCAAAGAAACAAAGCTAGAAGTAATAATATGAATCTAGAGAATATGGTTAAAATTAAGAGCAATTATCCTGGATTTTTTAAATTACTCATTACAAAAATACTCCACTGGCTCAGGTACTTGTCGGCATGACTTAGTGGAGAATGTTAACACTTAAAAGTGAAGAATACATTTAAAGTAATAATCTCCCAGTATACTGTCAAATATAGTTTACAAAAAAGCTAATTGTTATACATATTAAATTCTTGTAATAAGAATTTTGCATGTGTAATAAGAGGGACTATTTTGCCCTCCCTATTGGATATGCTTCTAAAATACCCAAAGAAGAGGGCTTGTTGGTTTTGGCGGTGATCTGGAAGAACAGGCACCAGTATACACTGCTGTCTGGAATACAAATTTCTGGTATGATGTTTCTAAGAGCAATCCAGGACGATGTATCCACATTTTTAATGTGCTTAACCTTTGACCAGCTATTACACTTTTAGAAATGTATTGTAAGGAAATCATCAGATAAGAATACAAAGAGGAGAGAATACTGCAGCACTATTTATAACAGTGAAAATAACCTTAATGTACATCACTAGGTATTGGTTAAATAACCTGTGGTATATCCACATAGTGTGATACTAGACAGATATTAAAAGAAATGAGGTCGATATAGATCTGTATGTACTGATGTGAAAAGCTGTCCAATATATTCTGAGTTCTAATAGGTTATTAAACAATACATACAATGTGACCCCAATTTATATTAAACAATAAAACAAAAAAATTCTTCATGTACTCCACAGGACTCTCTAAAATTCAATTATTGTTTCTTTATTAAAGAAAAACTTTCAGTGGCAAAATATTGGTAATTGTTAAGCTGGGTGGGTAAGAAAATACAGATTCATCATGCTGTTCTTTTTTTTTTTTTAATGTTTGAAATTTCCCATAACAAAAGTTTTCTTTCCCCTTAAATATCACCTTGTACTATATTTGTAGTTTTTTAAGGATATTTCCATTACAAAATGAAAATGAGGTAGAACAAGCTGTTAGTTCAGGACTTTGGCAAAGAAATAAAACCTAGTGCTAACACATTTCAAAATTACAGTCCCTGTGATTTGAACCCATTTTGAATATTGCTCACAAACACTAACAAACTAGCAAAGCATCAATTATACAAAACAGGTTCTTGCAGTGATGGTTACATTTATGTCAACAACTATGGCTGCCTCAATTGCTAGCAATGATTTCAGAAGCCCAGGATAGATCCAGACATTATTAGATGAGGTGATCAGGAGGCAAGTTAAAAGGCAAGCTCTTCACAAATACTTAAGATACACGAAATATTAATATTCAGAGATTCCATGCAGTGAACATCTTAGACAAATGGAATGGAGCTACATAGTGGGTTTTCCCCAGATGGAAACTTCTTTGACAGAGTCAGTGCTGAGCAGTGTCAGGCGATGAGACAATCCTCTTTGCTCCAGACCCCCAAAACATGGCCAAACCATCATCCTCCTGGTTGGCTCTGCTTTTTTGACTTCCGAGTTAGCTTCTTCTCTGGCCATCCTCCCCCTTGCTCCCCTCTGTTGACTGCAGACCACTCACAGACCTGTGACGTGGCAGCCCTGTGTCACCTCTACTCTTCCCAGGATTTCTAAATTTTGAACTATGTGAATATTACTTATGTCAAAATGAAAAATCCTAAATTGCATGTACAGTATGGTTACAACCTTGTAGAAACTACAAATAGATGTACAGAGAGAAGGCAATGTGACAAAATGAAACACTTTTGAAAGGGCAGAAGGAATGTAAGTGTTTGGGGTTTGTTTTGTTTTGTTTTACTTTTAAGATTTCTTTAATGCAAAAAAAAAAAAAGATTTCTTTAATGCAGCTATAATATTTTAAAATTTGGTTTTAAAAATAAAAACAAGACAAAAATTTTTTAAAGGTCAAGATAAATGGAAAAATATGGGGCTAGAAGAGCTCTCATTTCCACAAATGGCTATATAATCTCCTCCTCAACTGTAGGCCAGACAGTAAACCAGTAACCTCGTGTCTAAACAGAAGGAAGTCCACTGAAACAACTGTGGACATGTGTTTTCTGGCACATTCGGCATAAGCAGTATGAAGCCCTACATTCATGGCTGAGACTTTTGTTGTTGCTGGCCAAGAATACAGAACAAAACTTCCTGGAAAAGGTTACTGTTATTCACCAAGAAAAAAATATTTAAGCTAATTTAAAAAGACCTGATGCCTGTGAGACTTTGAACACTCCGAGGGGACAAATGTTAAGGGAGCTCACTCCCACCCCATGACCATTAGTGTGCAGGGGTCAGGGAAGGTGTCGAAGGGGAGAAATCACAAACAAGAAGGGGTGTGCCCAAAGTATAGCCACTGTCTCTTCCTCCTCCTCCTCCTCTTCCAGAGAAGGAAGAGGGATCTGGTGGCAAGATCCTGGGCTAAACTACCAAAGCCAAGTGGACCCTGGACTGGTTGGGATGGAAAAAGCTGGTCTAAAGCAATGGAGACAGAGCTTTGCAAGCAGCACCAACTATCACCAGGGAGCCAGGCAATTGCAGACAGAGCAGCATTACTACCAGAGCCTCTCCTACTGGCCTCCAGGTACCCAGTCACTCAGATGAACCTCCTACAGCCCTTCTGTAACTATGCTCCCCATCTAGTGATCCAAAGTTACCACCATGACCATTGCTTCTCAACCAAAACTGACAATCATTACAGCTATCTCAGATAGATATCGATCCCAAAGAAGCAAGTGACACGAAGCTCTGAACAACAGATTGTGAAATAATGATGTGCAGAGGTGGCTCTGCTGTATTTTGAGCAAGGAGCCTTTTACTGCCTGCCACCTGCCAGCTCTGTGTGGTATACCCCCCAGCCCACCTTCAGACCGGGGAACTACAGAGAACAATGTGTAGAAATCGTCTTGTGGGGCGCCTGGGTGGCTCAGCCGTTAAGCAACTGCCTTCGGCTCAGGTCATGATCCCAGGGTCCTAGGACCAAGCCCCGCATTGGGCTCCCTGCTCAGCGGGGAGCTTGCTTCTCCCTCTCGCACTCCCCCTGCTTGTGTTCCCTCTCTCACCATCTCTACCTCTCTGTCAAATAAATAAATAAATAAAATCTTAAAGAAAAAAAAAAAAGAATCAGTCTTGTAACTCTTGTACCAGCCATTTTCCTTGTCCAGACCCCCGCCCTCACCTCTCGGGGAGAAGCCGCATGCCTGCAGTGCAGAGGATGTAGAGGGGTGTCTCCTTGTGCTTGTTCACAGGCACGTGCGCAGCAGCAAAGCTCAGGAGAGGACGAAGGTAATCACTGGCATGTTCTGGGGTGTCTGCCATTGCAGAGATTCCTTAAGCAAGACAAAATATTTTAAAAAGCAGATCACATGGTTTTGGGTGTAATTGTAAATGGGATTGACTCCTTAATTTCTCTTTCTTCTGTCTTGTTGTTGGTGTAAAGAAATGCAACTGATTTCTGTGCATTGATTTCATATCCTGACACTTTACTGAATTCCTGTACAAGCTCTAGCAATTCTGGAGTGGAGCCTTTGGGTTTTCTACATATAGTAGCATATCATCTGCAAAGAGTGATAGTTTGACTTCTTCTTTGCCGATTTGGATGCTTTTAATTTCTTTTTGTTGTCTGATTGCTGAGACTAGGACTTCTAGTACTATGTCGAATAGCAGTGGTGATAACGGACATCCCTGCCGTGTTTCTGACCTTAACAGAAAAGCTCTCAGTTTTTCTCCATTGAGAATGATATTTGCAGTGGGTTTTTCATAGATGGCTTTGATAATATTGAGGTATGTGCCTTCTATCCCTACACTTTGAAGAGTTTTGATTAGGAAGGGATGCTGTACTTTGTCAAATGTTTTTTCAGCATCTATTGAGAGTATCATATGGTTCTTGTTCTTTCTTTTGTTAATGTGTTGTATCACATTGATTGATTTGTGGATATTAAACCAACCTTGCTGCCCTGGAATAAACCCCACTTGGTCATGGTGAATAATCCTTTTAATGTACTGTTGGATCCTATTGGCTAGTATTTGGTGAGAATTTTCGCATCTGTGTTCATCAAGGATATTGGTCTATAATTCTCTTTTTTGATGGGATCCTTGTCTGGTTTGGGGATCAAGGTGATGCTGGCCTCATAAAATGAGTTTGGAAAGTTTCCTTCCATTTCTATTTTTTGGAACAGTTTCAGGAGAATAGGAATTAACTCTTCTTTAAATGTTTGGTAGAATTCCCCTGGGAAGCCATCTGGCCCTGGGCTTTTGTCTGTCTGGAGATTTTTGATGACTGTTTCAATCTCCTTACTGGTTATGGGCCTATTCAGGTTTTCTATTTCTTCCTGGTTCAGTTTTGGCAGTTTATATGTCTCTAGGAAAACATCCATTTCTTCCAGATTGTCAAAAGGTCCTAAACACGTAACTATTTGTGAGGATGGGAGCAGCAACGAATGAGATATCCCTTCCAGAATCTCAAGGGAAAAAAAAGCCTTTTTTCTGCCTCTTTCCTTCTACCTCTTCCTTCCTCTCTCATGCCTGCAGCAGATAAAGAGACTGACAACGAAATATATTCTGGTTAGTACCTGGCTTGATTTTTTTAACGACTGGCTGGCTGTTGCGGTCTCTCATCTGTTTGATGTCCAGCAAATCATGGGGGTTGCCATTATGTCTTGGCCAGAAATAAACAAAAATCCGGGAGCCACTGCTGCCACAGTCCACAACAAGTCCGTAATTCAGAGTTGGGTCTGCAGTGTCGGTCGCTTCAAGCTCCCCAACTCGTGCCAAATACCTAAGCCAGGCAGAAACAGAAATTGGTATCAAGCATCCAGGTCCACAAAAGGCACCACTGCTCTAACTCACTTGTTCATGAGTCTTCATTAACTGTCTATATGTGCCAAATAGTTACTGACATATATGTATGAGGCAACAGCTGGTTTGCTTGCCTAGAAGCCACTGGAATCAGAGAACTAAAAGACTCCTTCATGTTTGGAGGCAGTTCTGAAACTGGCTGAGGTACCAAATCTTTTACCAACTTTAAAGAGCTTCTAGGCCTGAGTAAATTACTGGTTTTTGTTGTGATAAGCCACTAAGATTCGGGGCAGTTTGTTACACACACTAGTAAACTAAATGAATCCTAATAATTTCTCTTCTATCTTTTCTGTATCTAAAGAAATACTTTGGAATGATTGTCACTTAATACGTGTTTCTAGGTGGTAAAAATTTATGGGGCTTTTTGCTTTGTATTTTTTAGTGCTAGATTTGCATTAATAAAAATGTATTTTATAAATACAATATTCTTCTCTACAATCTTTTAAACTATTTTTTAGTCATAGAATGTTTATAAAGTATGTATAAGTAATAACAATAAGACAATATCTCTGTGCCCAATATCCAGTTTAAAAATTAAAACATTATACTGCTTCAAAAAAAGCACCAAAAAGCTTCTAGGCCCAAAGACAGCAGTATTCTGTGGTGGGATTTTTTTCAGATTCTTCTTTTTTTTAAAGATTTTATTTATTTATTTGACAGACAGAGATCACAAGTAGGCAGAGAGGCAGGCAGAGAGAGAGAGGAAGGGGAAGCAGGCTCCCTGCCAAGCAGAGAGCCGGATGCGGAACTCGATCCCAGGACCCCGGGATCATGACCTGAGCCGAAGGCAGAGGCTTTAACCCACTGAGCCACCCAGGCGCCCCCGGATTTTTTCAGATTCTTATGACAAGATATTTATTTGGCTGACAGCAGAAAGATGAAACAAGTGAGGATGTTACCATCAGAACACCAAGGTTTGAATCTCAGCTTTAGCACTTTCTATGCTGTGTTACCTTCAGCAAGTTACCTAACTTCTCTCAGACTGTTTTCTCATCTGTAAAATAAGAGTATGAGAGTGCCGAGTGGTTAGCTCAGCGCTGTGCTGCCGCTGCTCTTGTTGCTATGTGATGAGTATTGGGAGAGCAAATAGTAGAAGACTCTCGGGAGAAAAGGGCTGGAAAGTCCAGAAGGAAAGAAGTCTAAGGGTTGGTAAAAATGCTCCTGAGCTCTGAGGCTTTAATAAACATTAAAGTTCACTTAGAACCTGAGGGTCTGAAAAGTACAAACATTGCTAACTCCTCTTCAAAAGCTTCACTTGAAGGGGAGCTCAGGGAGAACGGCTCTTAGCTTATTATATGGAAAAAGAGCTGTTTCTCGGTGCTATGAATACATACTACATGGCAGACAGATTCAAATGTCTTCAAAATTCCTTTAAATTTGATTAAGTATTACTATACGTTGAGATAATAGCTGAATAAATGCTCTGAAAGCAAAGCTGTGAATTTTTTCAAGTATCACAGCTGAATAACCTTCCTTCTATCTGCCCTAGTCACCCAATTCCTAGATCCCCTAGACCCTTACACAGAAGCCCTCAGAACTAGGTTTTGTGAAGCCTGAAGCCAGTGCCACTGGGAGGGGTTCTTTTTAAAGAAAGATTCAACATTACAAATGCAAAAGGAGCCCACACATGTTTGGGGCCTTGAAGTATAGGTATCATCAGTTCTGCAGGAAATCCACATCTGATTAGGCAATAAGCCACATGTCCCACCCCTGAGGACCATCTAGCCCATGTTTACTGGTGATTTCACATTGCTATGAAGACCACAGAATTCCCTACTTTGAACAGAAAAGCAAACTTGATGAATAGATGAGCATGTAGGAACAGTGTGGAAAGAAAAAAAAGTGAGCTAAGTACCTTTCCAAAGGTGCAATACAAAAATAAGGGAAGAACATGTATTTGGGCTCCAATATAATACTGTAAATTATTACATAGGATACGGTCAGGCGGAACTTTTTTCTGGATCCGATATCACAGTGAGTTATGGGAAATGAAGCAAATGGTAAAAACTGTTACAGTCTAGTCAATTTACAGTCCCAAAGACTCTGCTCCACCACATACTTACCCATTCAGATCAAATGACTGGGCTGAACTGGGCTTATAATCCACAGATCAACTCACGACAGTTCATTGCTATCACATGAAAGCTGGGAAGATATCTGGGTTCAAGTTACAGAACTTGCGCAAATACTGATCTCACAGGACGCCACAGGCAAGATAAGCAATCTCTCGCCCACAGTGACTTTTCATTTCTCATTTTAGCAATCTTTCCATGCTTCACAGATCCTTCTCTGCTTTCCCCCTCTGAAAACCTTCCCCTCTACTTTTCTCACTAGATTCTGAATCCCATTCCCTCCTGCTTAATGAATAACTTTTCTCCAGTTCATTGGTTCTCAAATGTTCAGGGCTCAAGACCCTTTACTAAAAACTACTGGATCCAAAAGAGTTTTTGTATATGCAGGTTACATCTATTTATATTTATCATGTTAGAAAATAAAACAGAGAGACGCCTGGGTGGCTCAGTTGTTTGAGCAGCTGCCTTCGGCTCAGGTCATGATCCCAGCGTCCTGGGATCGAGTCCCACATCGGGCTCCTTGCTCGGCAGGGGGCCTGCTTCTCCCTCTGCCTCTGCCTGCCTCTCTGTCTGCCTGTGCTCACTCTCCCTCTCTAACAAATAAATAAATAAATAAATAAACAATCTTTAAAAAAAAAAAAAGAAAAGAAAACAGAGAAATTTTTAGTATTTATTTATTAATTTAGATATAACAATAAACTCATTACATATTAATATATTTTATAAAAATAACTTTTTTAAAACAAAAAACTCAGGAGAGTAGCACTGTCTTATGGTTTTGCGCATCTCTTTAGTGTATAGATTAACAGAAGACAGCAAGATTCTCATTATTTGCCTCTGTATTCCATCTGTTATAACATGTTGTTTTGGCTGAAGTATTTGAAAAAAATCCAGCTTCATGGAGACATGTTATTGGAAAAGGGAATACTTTAAGAGCCCATTTAGATCACTGTGCATATTCTTCTTTAATACTACACTAAAACTCAACAAGTGAAGTTTCTTAAAGGCTAGTTGCAATGTGAAATCTAAAACCCTAAGAACGTTTCATACTCTATAAAGTTAATCATCAGTCTATCTTGCACTTTGAATGGCTTTTATCCCTGCCTAATTTTATAACATCCTATACTCGAAAATACTAGTTCCCTGAGGATGCAATTCTTCCCAACACTGACATATTTCATTCTACAGTATATAAAAAAAAAACAACCCACCCACTCATTCATTAGTATCGCTACCCATATTATCAAAAAAAGTCATTTAAGTATTGAGAAGCTAACAAACACACAGTTGCAGTTGCAGACATAAATTTTCCAAATTGCTAATTTTCAGTTGAAAGCTCAAATTTTATTGTTTACAATAAACACTAACAGTTGTTTTCCTTAAAGTGACAGGCTTTTACTTCATTTGTTTTCAAAAAAATAATCTATGAAATATCCAAGTCTGAAAACTATAGCTTTTCTGGCAGTCATTCTTTCAAGTAAAAATAATATTCCATGATTAAAGCAGTTCATAACCCAAACAACTGCCTAAGGGCTTTTCCTCAAGAAAACTCCAGTGTGCATCAGAAGTGCTTAATACATATTTCCAATTTTGTCACACAGAATATGAAAAAGACATTCTTACATGGAACTGGAATTTTTTCCCCATTACTACTATGTGACAAAGATGATTACAATAAGTAATAGCATAATTTGGCGCCTCCATCTTGATTTGTGCTAAGGCACCTGCAGTTTTATCTCCTGTTGCTTTGCATCATTAGCATAAATGTCAACTCAGTGAAAAGGGCAAAAAAACCACCACAGTAGCCAAGAGGTAGAAACAACATAAATATCCACGGACAGATGAATAAACAAAATGTGGTGTATACATAAAATGGAATATTATTCAGCCTTAAAAGAGAAGAAACTTCGCCTTATGCTACGATATGGGTGAATCTTGAGGTTAGTAAAATGCTTAGTAAAACAAGCCAGTCACAAAAGACAAATACTGTATGGTTCCACTTATATGAAAGTAAAGCAGCCATATTCATCAAAACAGACAATGGCCAGAAGTTGGCATGGGGAGGGAAAAAAGGGGAGATATTGTTCAATGGGCATAGAATTCAGAATTGCAGGATGAAGAAGTTCTGGAGTTTGGTTGAATGACAATATGAATATAGTTAATACTACTAAACTGTATATCAAAAGTGGCTGAGATGGTAATTTTATGTTCCGTGTTTCTTAGCAATGAAAAAAAGAGCAAATAACATCTTAGTAGGTATTACGAAAACAGTTTTGGCCTAATTTTGATCTCACAGATACCATGAAAGGGTCTCAGGAACTCCCAAGGGTCAGTAAACACTTTGACAACCACTGCTCTAACCTTCTATTTCTCTGGAACATCCACCTGCTTCTCTACCTATTTCTCCCCCTTTCCTTCTTTGACATGGCTTCCCAGTTCTTGAGAAGCCTCCACTCGACAATGCTGACTCTTGTAACACTCACAATGATTTGAAAAGGCCTCCTTCTTCTGTTTTAAAATGTGGAGTGTCATTATTCCCTTTAAGCAGTTTGTTTATATTCCAGTATGAGCCCCTAAGACTTCTTTCGTATTTCGTTTCACCTTTGCATTTCTCAAGTGCAAAAACCTTACCCGCAGTATCTCCAAACTGTACGGTATTCCTCACGTTTCTTTGATATGTACCAACCAATACTGGCTGGCTTGGTCCAGAGCTCACAATACAGAGCTGTGCATTTGTTAACTCCTCTATGTCTTTGTTAGATGTCTAGCTATACATACTCAAAATCAGTTGGTCTCCTCAGAAAATTTCAATGGCTTTTCAAAGCATCCTGTCACCCTCCTGGGTTCCTGTCACGATAAGCAACTCTAAGTTGGGTCCAAGTCAACTTTGCTTTCTCATCTCTTAGAAGTCTCCGTGTGTGCATTAGTCACAAACGTCAGCTGACCTTTGAACATCAGGATGAAAGCTAGGACCAGACAGCATTTATGTTACACTTCCCACTTGAGTCTTTGCTCAATGGCTGCAGTCAGCAGGAAGCCTCCATCTTTCTCATCATGCATACAAATGAGTAACTGAAGAACATTTTTCCCCCTTGGGAAGTAATAGTATCGCCTCTTTCTGAAACTTGGACCTCTAATGATCTAATCAGGCTTCTTACAGTGTTCAAACACCTGGGGGGGTCTTCCTCTGTCCAGGCTCCTGAGATGAATGGATCAATGGTCCTTTCCTGGATGTTTTCATTTGTGATTTTCAGTCCTGGCCTTAGCCATCATGATCAATTACTTGCATTGCTGGACTCTCCTGCTTTGGTGACATTACACTAAATTAATCCCTAAAGAGGATGTAAAGTCCATGGGAAAAGTTCCAAAAGCTCTGGAATCCCTCATATCTGCTTTCCCAGGACAGATCTGATCCATTATCCCACATATTTAACCCCCCTACACACATACACATACTGTTTCTATTTGAGAAACCTGATTTCCCTCTAATCACTGCTCGGTCAATGAAAAGAGAATTACTCACAGATACATCACCCAAGGTAAAACTGGAAGACAGTGGCTTTCACTGCCATTACCCTGAAAACATTAACAGCATCAGGGTGGTAACTGACCAAACCATTACCTAGCTTACAATCAACACTAATTATACCACTTCTAGAGTTCAAACAGAACTCAGCAACATGCCAAAAGTCCATTAAAGCAACCCCCATCAGTATAGAGCTACCAGCTTTTTGCTGAATGTCATCATACTCTTTCAACTCCATTCAAGGCTCAGAACCAAATATAATGACATTATAGGGAAAGTAGCTGTGCATGACTGATGATAGTACTACATGTGCAGGAAAGCATCTTAAAGGTTATTGCTTGTCTCCTAACAAGATTAGTCAGAGCAGTCAGGAGCATTTATAATTTAAAGCTCTGCTTCTAAACACTATAAAGACCATTAAAGAACAAGTAAGTAAATAAATGAATAAATGCCAAAGAATGCAGGTAAATGCCTTCAATTTCACTAGGAAAAATCTCTGAATTTTTCTATTATACATAAGAAGCCTTAACTTCATCTGCATATCTCAAAGTTTATCATTTTTATCCTAACCAAAAGTAATGTCTCTTTTCAACTTGCTTTAAACAGAATTGAAATTCCTAAGGAAGGCCAGTACTGAGCCCACTGCTGACGCAGAACCTCTCATTCACAGTTATACCTAGATGACAAAGGAACATGAAGGCACCACCCTTCTTCTGGAAGGAGGAGGAGCAGAAGGAGAGGAAGAGAATCTTAAGCAGGCTCCACACCCAGTGCAGAGCCTGATGCAGGGCTGGATCTCATGACCCTGAGATAATGAACTGAGGCGAAATCAAGAGTTGGATGCTTAACTGACTGAGCCACCCAGGAGCCCTGGCACCACCTTTTAACAGGTACCGAAGACATTCTTCAGAACAACAGTCAACCAGACAAAAATTTCCTCTCTAATGAAGACAGTAGTGAGGCCACAAAAAAGTGAATAATACTAAACATTAAGGTTTAGAAGAAATTCATTGAATATACAGAACATTTAAGTAAGAACAGTTTATCATTTGTCTTGAATTCTATATATGTATACATGCTAAAAGTGCCCCTTATACTAAAAATTATTGACAACTTACCCAGGGCTAAAATTTTCCAACAGAACTCTCTGTTATGATGGAAATATTCCCCATTTGTCCAATAGGATAGCCACTAGCTACATGTGGCCAGTGAGCTGCTGAAATGTGACTAGGGCAAGTGAGGAACTGAATTTATTTTATTTTATTTTAATTAATTTAAACCTAAATAGCCACTGTGCCAAGTGGGTACCCGATTGAATACCACAGTGTAGACAATAATATTTGCTGAATAAGTGAAAAGATGAATGAATAAATAAGCAGTAAAGTATGTAGTAAGTCTGATGAAGTTGTCAGAGCACTACTTATGGAGCACATGCCAGATAAAGAGTTGATTAAAACACACATCTAAGAAAAATTACTCTTAAAAATTGCTTTGCTGTGCATGTAGGGGTAGAGGATATCTGGGAAACCTCTGTACTTCTGATCAATTTAGCTGTGAACCTAAAACTGCTCTAAAAAATAAAGTCTGTTAAAAACACCTCTGGATTCTAGCCCTACTGATACCCCATCACTGTCTAAATTTATCTTTTCTGAAATTCTAGTTCTGATGCAACCCTCCTGATTACTCCTTCCTGAAGCAATATGGGCACATGTTCATAATAAACAAACAAACAAATACAACAATTCTTCAGTTTTGAAACTACAGGAGGAAAACCCTCATGCAGGCTTCTAAAATCTTGGGTCAAATTGCCTCAGAAGAAATATGCTATGTTCTACCAATGGCTGTAAAAAATGCAAATTATTTTTTTCAATACAAACTACTGATATAATTTCATCATGAGAACTGGAACAATTTAAGTTGGAAAAAATATGACTATATTATAAGTATATAATATAAAAATCTCAGTAACCACTTGTCTGATTTTTTAATAAGTTGTTGAATTGAAGTATTTCCATCAATTCCTAATTATTTGCTTAATCATCTTATTATCAGCTAGTGCTCATCAGTGTTTAAGCAACAGCAGCAACCTGGAAGAAAAAAATTCTGGAAGAAATATTTTAAATGCAGATAATACTGCCCATTATCTTCAGTGTATATCTATAGGGCAGAAAATGGAATTAGAGAACAGAAAAATCAAGATTATTTCAAGTAAAAGACTCTCTCCTGCCTCACTGTCAAGATGCCAGCATATTTTTATTGACAATTGTCATCAATGTGCCTGCACCTAATGGTCAGCATACCCTTCCTACTACCACGATCTAATTTGCTGTTTATATGCTGTGTTCTGAGACAAGACAAATCCAAGCTAATTAACACAGTTTGTAAAATAAAAGCAAACAGGGTCTATGGGAAAGACTATCTTATCAGTAAAGTGCATGAGCTTTTAGTTCATGAACTTAAGGATATCGACTTTAGTTACTCTTAGGCCTCTGCTGATTCTTTGTTCCTGATTCCTGACTGTGTACAGTTCCTGATTCTACACAGATATATATATATAGATAGATAGATATATGTATATATGTGTATATATATACGTATATATATACACATGTATATATACGTATATATATACACATACTATTATCTCATTGGGAAATAATTCTTCCTTCACATCTGCCTCCCTAACTAGATTATGAACTCCATGAGTTCAGGAGCCACATTTTATTCATCTTTGTACCTTAATATCTACAACAGTGCCAAGCACACAGCAAACTCTCAATGAATGTTTGCTTCCAAAATGACTCACAGGGGCTACCATGAGTAAAATGTAATGATATACAGTAATTTGTGGCAATATGCACATAACCTCTCAATAAAGAACAGGAGCTCTAGGCTATATGGCTGCTGGCTGCTCAACTAAAGCATTACAGGGGTCAGGACTTTGGTAAGATAACCACACAGGCACAGTGTGTCCCTTAGCTCTGCAGCTAACTTGCTGCGATTAATTCAACTTCAGTATTTATCAGATCTTGCCATTTGGGGTAAAGCTGTAGACAAGAATATCAGATCACTCTACCTCCCACTTATCCCTCAAATGCATTTACTTCTTTCTCTCCATTATTGCTGCTTCCACCCAAGTTCAGGCGACCATCATCTCTATTGGAGTATTCCAGTTCATCTCCCTCATTCCATGTTTATTCCCCTCCAATCCACTCTCCACAATGCCACGAGAGTGAGCTTTCTTCAAAAAGAAATTCCAATCATATCACTCTTCAAAGCCTTTCAAAGCCTTCTCTCGCCCTGAAAATAATGTCTAAACCCCCTCAAATGACTTAACAGGCTCGACCTGATTTACCTCTCCAGCTACACAGTCTTTACTCTAGCCATATTAACCCACATAGAATTCCATAATTAGACCATGCTGTCTTCCAGTGGAAAACTGTCCTTGGGTGTGTCAAGAAAATCTCAATAAGCATTAAAAAACCCTCAAACTATGGATTTAGTTCTTTGAAGCTAACAGACTGCTTAAGGCTGATTATTGACAACTATAGTCCTCTAAACAAATATCCCTTCTTCAGAAAGACAAAATGAAAAATACAAATAAATAGTGCTGTTGAGGGAGGAAAGGTTGTAAACATAAACTTCTTGAAAAAAGGTACCAAAGTCTCCATGCCCTACTGCCTGTCATCACCCAGCACATAGTGGTTGCTCAATAAATGCTTGCTGAATGAACGAATGGATGAATGACCAAAGTGAAGTAGAAATGAGAAATTATGGGGACAGAACAACCCAGAAATATTAAGAGGAGTGGTCACATGTCCCAATTCTGACCAGAAAAGATTGAAGAAAAGGGCTGATAGAGGTTTCCAGGAAGAGCTCTCTTCATTCTCACACAAGAGCATAGAAGACCTGTTTCCCTCCTGTAGGTCATGAGTGTGGATGTATGTAGTCCTAGTGCCTACTAGCTGCTCTCTTACAACCATTCAACAAGTTGACACTGTGGAAAACGGAGACAGAGATTCTCAACCTGACAGTCAATGTTGCACCAATGGTCCCTTTGCTCCTGAACTTCTAGTTATGTGAGTCAATAAGCTTTCCTTTTATTTAAGTCAGTTTGGCTGTCACTTGCAGCCCAAAGTCTCCTGATACTGAGAAACAACAAAGAGAAAGTCCTATTGATGATGGACACAAAACGTCATCATTTCACTTCGTAGCCTAATCAGAAACTAACCTTGAAAAACAAGAGCAAAACAAATCATTGTTATAAAAGATACAGACCTTCTATGTAACTGGTAAGGCATTAAAACTATATCAAATTATTCAGATGTATTTTCCAGGGGGAAAAAAAGGTATTTAGCACTCACTGGATGGAACTAACAGTAGATTAGACTTTATAAAAGAAAATACTAGTGAACTGGAAGACACAGCAATATAAAATATCCAGAAAGAAACACAGAGAGAAAAAAAGACTGGAAAAAAAATGAGTGGGCTGTGAGAAAACTTCATATGGTTCAATACATATGTAACTGAAGATACCAAAGGAGAAGTGGAAGAGGTCAGAAAAAATATTTGAAGAAATAGTGGTCAAAATTTTTCTGAATTTGATTAAAAAGTATAAATCCATAGATTCAAGAATCAACAAATCACAAGCAAAAGGATCATGAAGAAAACTACACCAAGGCACATCATAATCAAATGGCTCAAAACCAGTGATAAATGTAAAAAGCTAGAGGAAAGACACCTGATATACGTGACAAGATTTAAGAATTACAGCAGATTTAAGAATTAGATTTAAGAATTACAGCACACATTTTCAGAAAGATTTAAGAATTACAGCAGACTTAAGAATTAAGAGAACAAGATTTAAGAATTACAGCAGACTTCTCCTCAGAAAGAATGCAATGCAAAAGACAGTGAAGCATCATTTCTTTTTTTCTTTTTAATTTTATTTATTTATTGGACAGAGAGAGATCGAACACAAGCAGGCAGAGTAGCAGGCAGAGGAAGAGGGAGAAGCAGGCTCCCTGGTGAGCCATGGGGCTCGATCCCAGGACCCTCGGATCATGACCTGAGCCGAAAGAAGTTGCTTAACCACCTGAGCCACCCAGGCGCCCTGTGAAGCATCATTTCTAAAGTAATGAAAGAAAAAAAAAATCAATCTAGAGCTCATACCCCACGAATATTTTCAAAGGAAAGCTAAATGACTTTTTTGGTCATAAAAGTTAAAAGAACTCTCCAATTACAAACTCACACTACCAGAAATGTTAAATGAAGTCCTTTAGGCAAAACGAACATATACCAGATGGAAATATGTACTACAGTACAAAGGAATGAAAAGGCCCAGAAATGAGAAATATACAGCTGTTTTTTTTCCGAAATCTCTTTAAAAGACAATTAAATGTTTAAAGCAAAAATAATAACAATATATGGTGTTTATAACATATGTAGAAGAAAAATGTGTAACAATAGCACAGAGGCCCAGGGGAAGAGATAAAGAGGTATGCAGGAAGAGGAATTATATTACTTGAAGGTAGTCTATGATAAGTTACAAATGTATACTATAAACCCTAAGCCCTAAAGCAACCACTAAAAAAAATTTTTGAAAAATCAAAAAACCCAGTTATATCTACTGATCCAACAAAAGAGATAAAACAGAGTATTAAAAATGTACTTAATTCAAAAGAAGGGAGGAAAAGAGGGAAAACAAACAAAGAACAGATGTGACAAGCAGAAAACAGCAAGACAGATTTAAGCCTAAGCATAATCAATAATCATAAAATGCAAATTGCAAATGACCTAAACACTTCAAATAAAAGGCAGACATTGTCAGACTGGATAAAAAGCAGTTACTTATAAAAAGACTGGATAGATATAAAATATAATGACATAAAAGCTAAAACAAAAAAGATGGGAAAACATCTATAATGATAACACTAATTAAAAGAAAGCTGTAGTAATTATATTAATACCAGACAAGATTTCAGAGCAAAAAATATAATCAAGGATTTTTTAAAAAGTCACTTAATAATGATAAAAGGGTTCATTCATCAAAAATACATAACAATCCTAAACATTTATGCATCCAATAAGTCAGCCCACCAAAACAAGAATATAGAAAGATGCCTTTCATGATTAAAATGCACCATCAGCATTCCTGAATCAAAGTGAACATTGCCAAAACGGGACTTAAGATCTTTATGTAGTAAGTGCCATTCAATTTTACTAATAAAAGTGCAGTATTCCCCAAAAGAGTCAAAGGTAGTAGTATGTTAAATGACAAAGTATTTATGACTTCAATGCCAGGTCTGATCAAACTGATCTAAAGCTGACTCACCTTTCATATTGCCTATCTCGTGGTAATGAAGCACCCCAATGTCGAAAGTCCATGATTAACATAAGTAAAAGGAGACAGGATATGAAGAAGAGTCCTAGGAATGCCACCCGCTGACGTGGAAATGGACTCACTGTGGGCACAGTAAAGTACCAGGAGGCTGGGCAG
Source organism: Taxidea taxus jeffersonii (assembly GCA_003697995.1). NCBI lineage: Eukaryota > Metazoa > Chordata > Mammalia > Carnivora > Mustelidae > Taxidea > Taxidea taxus. The sequence continues at coordinate 44,817 of RCUC01144432.1, forward strand.
AGGTAGGAAAAACTGATCCTGAAATGAGACAAACATTATTAGTAAGTAAGGAAAGTCTCTATGGTTGAGTGCTCAAAATGGTTTTTAAATTGGACTAAAGCCCTTCACTAATAAAGGCAAAAATTTATGCCGCCAGAAGTCTATAAATGTTCTCTTAGCCTCAAACTTTAGAAAAGAACCTACATAGTTCATAGCGCTTCTGTAAATCAGAAAAGCCTTATCTGCTCTTTTCCCAATGTCTGCTCTTTTGGGTGTAATTCAAAGAATTAATCTCACGTTTATGGAAAGATCACCAGTCTCCCTGGTCAATCTTTAACACTGAGGAATCAAAGCAACTACAGATTTCCCATCAAGAATTATATCCAAAAAAACGGATAGTCAGAATATTTTTCCAACTAATTATTTATTTATTTTAAAGATTTTATTTATTTATTTGACAGACAGAGATCACAAGTAGGCAGGGAGGCAGGCAAAGAGACAGGGGGAAGCAGGTTCCCTGCGGAGTAGAGAGCCTGTTTCGAGGCCCAATCCCAGAACCCTGGGATCATGACCTGAGCGGAAGGCAGAGGCTTAACCCACTGAGCCACCCAGGCGCCCCTCCAACTAATTTTTTAAAAAATATTTTAATAAATAAAATGCACACATGGTAAGAAAAAAAATAAGTCTGAAAGGACATATAGTGGAAAATGAGCCTTTTGCCTTAACTAACCATTTCCCACTCAAAGGCAACCACTGGTACCATTTTCTATATATTTTTCCAGGGATATTCCATGTTTTCCACAAGCATAAATGTGTATCATGTATGACAATATACATGTGTGCTTCTCCATTCCTCTGATTTTAACACCGTACCTACTGTTCTCCATCTCTCCCCACTTACTCTATTTGACAACTGTTCCATCTGGTACATTTTGATCCACATTAATCTCTGAAAGTTTCAGAGCATCACAATGTATAGATACACATACTCAACTATGATATGAAGTTCACTTTCCATATTGATTCAAAAGGACCTCAGCCTATGTTCAAAGTTCATTAAAAAACAAACAAACAAACAAAACTTTGTTTAACCTCCTCAAAAAGCATGTAGCCTCACTCAAATGGAAATCTGAAAGAACATTACATTTAGCATTTTTCACATGTCAACAAGCACTCACTCCATCACCCTGGGGTTATGAGCAGAAACTACAGTTGTGTCTGCCTTAAAAAAAAAAAAAAGGAAAGAAAGAAAAAGTCACTTTGATCTTCTTTGCATCCATCCGACCAAGCAGCCAAGTCCAGATGCAGCACTAGGGCAAACCTCACTTGCAAAAACATCCCAGGGCCCCTCCACCTACCGGCCACCCCCAACTGAGCCCCAAGCTGAGAAGAAAATGTGCAGCCTTACCTAGCCATGGGATCCCTTCAGTGGTCTCAGTGCCTGTCACCTCCTTTTCTTTTTGCCCTGAGAAACTGGTCTCCTTGTCTCAGGCATCTCCTAAGTCTGCAGCCTGTTAAGAGTTCGTGGGATTTCAGGCTTACCTCCAGCAGTGCCCACAGGACTAGACCTCGGAAGGAAGGCCAAGGCGCCCACCCACCCCATAAGCGTCCGCTCTTTTTCCCGGGGCCCAGCTGACGCTAGGCCGACTCCCAGGGAGCCAGGCGTTCTCGAGGCACCCGCGCTTCCCAGGTGGCGGGTGGGGGTGCCCACTTCCCCTCCCCGCCTCTCCCAGCCCCGCGGCCCTGCCCCGCTCGCACTCACAGGTCGAGCGGCCCGCAGGCTCCCTCGGCAACGTTCCGCCGGGTCCAGAACGCTTCCCCGCGGCCTTTCGCCCAGCCGGAAAGAGGCCTGGACCAGCGGCGGCGCCACGTCCCCAAGGAAACCGCAGGGAGCCAATGACTGACAGCAGACCCGCGGAGAGGGGCCCACCCTCCACCCAGCCGGGGCCGCGGGCGAACGAGCTGCGCCGGCCGCACGTCCGTTCGCCAGAGTGGCCAGTCCCCAAGAGCGTTCGGCTTCTAATGCCCGCCCCTGGATTTAGCGCGCGTCCAATCCGGAAGGGCGTCGTGCCATAGCTCCGCCCTGATGGGCCTGGTAGGCGCTTCCGTGAGCGGGGCGAAGCGGTGCAGGGGTGCCCTGAGCCTGCTGCCCTGCGCCGGCTGCCCTCCTGGCGGCGCGATTTCTCTGCTGGCTTCTTGCTACTCTGCTGCTTCCAGGACTGAGCGGCCCCGCGGGTGATTCTTGCGGTGGCCGCGAGAGAAGTGCATCCCTTCCCCACAACCTATCAGAGGTATTTTGTCCAGCAACCGTGATCGCCAGAATGAAACCTTCCCAGACTTATGTCTGTAGACTTAAGTCTGTAGCCTCCCAGACTTATGCCCCGGCTTCCTTGTTTTGTCCTGTTAAAGAAACATAAATGGGGGACAATATCGTTTACACCGAATTCCTTCAACATTCATTGAATGTCTACTGTGTGCCAGACGTGAGCCGCTGTGCCCCTGCCCTCCCGGACCTGACAGTAATACATACAAAGGTAACGAAAGTTTCCTTAATGTTTTTCTTCCTTGCTTACAACCAGCCGTTTCTGTCGTTTCCAGGAGGGAGCCCTTTGGACAGGTGAAGTCCAAGCCCTTACAAACGTGGCATACACGTGGCGATCCAGGACCCGCCCATGCAGCCTCTTCTGCCGCACCTCACCTCCTTTCTTATGCTTCAGCAACTCCTCAGCTCCTTTCCTGTGCTTCTACAACGCACATCTGTGGCTTCTGCCCTCTTAGGCTTTGTTCATTCTGCCTTCTCCACCTTTCCATCTGTCTTGAATATCCTTCCCGGCCTCTTAGCCAAGCCAATCATACTCATTCCTTACCACTTAGCTTAGGGGTCACCTCCCCTAAAATCCTTCCTTGACCTACAACCCCGTAATATATGCCTGTTGTTTCACTTACCATATTGAATTACAATTTATGTGTCTTTCTGTCACAGGCGACAGAATATGCTTGAGGGCAGGGATTATCTGCTTCCACAGCAAGGCTGGGTATTGTCAGGTGCATATAATACACCTAATGTATGACAAATAAGGGAATGAATGTAGAAATAAATGAGATCAAAAAGAGGCTATTTGTCCTACTTCTACTATAAAAAGGCAGCCAACCACCAACACTTTATATGACAGAAACCTAAAGACTGTCAGGAAAATGGGAAAGCTTAAACTGGAGGGGCGGGGGTGGAAAGGACGGCTTCATGTATGCTCTGATTTGAGAGTTTTAGCATAGGGAAGCTGGCAGTGGGCTTACTAGGAGCAGGGCATCTTATGTGATTGTTTGTGGCCAGCACATTTGGCTTTCTTTGGTTGATCCTGAGTGAGAAGGCAGGGAAGCCGATAGTGAGTAGTAGTGAGAGCTCTAGGATGATTGCGGTAGAGGTCATGGGTCACAATCCTATGTGGTCTGACACTGCCCAGTTTATATGCTCAGGCAGGCTCTCCCGACTTTTGTTTTTTCCCTCCATTCCCCTCCCAGCCTAGATGCGATTCCTTAACTTAACTTTTCCCATCGATTCTCAGTGTTCTGTTCTTCATTGTCCTTTCATCCCTAGTCTCCTTCAGGTGTTATATTTTATCTGGGCCTCCAAAAGTCACATTGGGTAGAATAGTTGCATAAAGTTAGGATTAACTCCAAAATTATATAAATATCAGGTGTTTATATTATTCCAGAGCTCAGCTCAGGTAGTCATGGGAAAAACTCAACAAATATTTTAGAATATTTTTTTTCAATTCTTATTTTTAAGACTTTATTTATTTATTTGACAGACAGAGATCACAAGTAGGCAGAGAGGCAGGCAGAGAGGGAGGAAGAAGCAGGCTCCCCACTGAGCAGAGAGCCCGATGTGGGGCTCGATCCCAGGACCCTGAGATCATGACCTGAGCCAAAGGCAGAGGCTTCAACCCACTGAACCACCCAAGTGCCCCTATATTTTTAATTCTTGAGGTTGCCTGCCAACTGCGCCATTCTGTCTTACCTATGTATATTTCAAACTCCAGTGGTTCAATAAATGGGTGTTTTTGCGTGGGAACAGAATTCCTACTTATGTTTTAAATAGTACTTAATCCATGTGATTTATGATCTATATATTTTTTTAAATTTTATTTAAGCTTTTTTTTTTATTTAAACATATAATGTAAACCCCCCCAACCTCTCCCAACCCCTTTCCCTCCCACCCCCCTCAGTTTGTTTTATAACATTAAGAGTCACTTTTGGTTTGTCTCCCTCCCGATCCCATCTTGTTTCATTTTTCCTTTTCCGACCACCTTAACCCCCACCTCCGTTGCATCTCCACTTCCTCATATCAGGGAGATCATGTGATAGTTGTCTTTCTCCAGTTGACTTATTTCGCTAAGCATAATATGCTCTAGTTCCATCCATGTCATCGCAAATGGTAAGATTTCATTTCTTCTGATGGCTGCATAGTATTCCATTGTATATATATATACCACTTCTTCTTTATACATTCATCTGTTGATGGACATCTAGGTTCTTTCCATAACTTGGCTATTGTGGACATTGCTGCTATAAACATTCGGGTACACGTGCCCCTTTGGATCACTG
>RCUC01144433.1:0-40296 GCA_003697995.1 Taxidea taxus jeffersonii
GGGCAGAGATAGAGAGAGAGAAACCCAATCAGACTCCACACTCAGTCCCAGAACCCTGAGATCAGATCTGAGCAGAAACCAAGAGTAGAACCTCAAAGCACTTTGCCACCCACAGGCCCTAATGACTGTCTTATTTTTAACAAATACAAGGAAGATTGAAAGGGCTACCTGAAAAATAATAAGACTTTCCTCTTAAAGTTGCTTACGTTTATTAAAGGACCTACCTTATCATGTTCTATTTTTATGAAAAGATAAAGGATCTTGTTTGGAATAGTTTCCATTTTGTCTTGGGGTGACTTGGAATGTTTAATCAGGTAGTGAGGGAAGGCCTTGGCGAGTAGTTGACACTTATTTTAGCAAAGACTTGAAGGAAGTGAGGACAAGAGCCTTTCTGATCCTGGGGAAGAGCTTCTAAGGGAGTTGACTCAGTACCAGCCCCCACGCTAGAGTTGTGCTCAGCAAAAGGAGGTCAGTGTGGCAAGCAGAGCACTACTGCGGCAAGAGATGTAGGCCATTGTTAAGGACATTGGCATTTACTCTGAGGGAGGCAGGAAGCCATTGAGGGGTTATAAACATAGGAGTGACATTATCAGATCTTAAAGATTTTATTTATTTAGTTATTTGAGAGAAAAAGAGAGAGTGAGAGAGCACATGAGCAGGGATGGGGTAAGGGGGGCACAGAGGGTGAGGGAGAGACAGACTCCCCACTGGGCAGGGAGCCTGATGCAGGGCTTGATGCCAGGACCCTGAGAACATGACCTGAGCTGAAGGCAGATACTTAGCCAACTGAGCCACCCAGGTGCCCCCAGATCTTATTTTAAAAGATTTCTCTACCACAGTAAATAGACTGTAAAGGGGCAAGGATGGAAGTTTGAGCATTAGGAGACTATGGTAACAAACCCGTGAGAGATGGGTGGTTACTTGGACCAGGTTGATAGCAGTCATCAGATTCTAGATTTAAAGATACAACCAGGAGGGTTGCTTGACAGATTGGCTGTAGATGTTCAAAGTGATGAAATTAAATTCACTTAAGAAGAAAAGAGAATGGGTGCCTGGGTGGCTCAGTGGGTTAAGCCTCTGCCTTTGGCTCAGGTCATGACCTCAGAGTCCTGGGATCAAGACCTGCATAGGGGCTCTCTGCTCAGCAGGGAGCCTGCTTCCCCTCTCTCTCTCTGCCTGCCTCTCTGCCTACTTGTGATCTCTGTCAAATAAACAAATAAAATATTTTTTTAAAAGGAGAGAAGAAAATTGGCAAGTTATCTCTAAAACATAGAAATGCAAAGGACGAAGTGTAGACAAGACAATCTTGAATTAAAAGAGCAGAGGGCAAAAATTGTGGGACAACATATGTGATCAGATATTAATAGTCAGATGAGTTCATCAGATCTCAAGATTCCAAAGCTATAGTAATTAAGACAATGTGATACTGTGGCAAAGACAGGCATATAGGCCAATGAAAGAACATAGGATCTGGAAAGAGTCCCAATCATAGGTAGATGCTTATTTTGTAACAGAGGTGGCACCATGGAGCAGTGGGGAAAGGCTTTTATTTACAGTAATGGTCCTGTGCCAATTGGATATCATGTATTTGTATATTCATAGCCCCAAACTCAGACCATACACAAAATTTCCAGTTTCTTTACAGATAAAAAGTAAAACGAAGTTTCTAGAAGATAATATAGGAAAATATCTATGTGACTTGGAAGTAAGGAAAAGTAAGCAAACAGGGCATAGAAAGCATTAGTCATAAAGTAAAAGAGAATGATAAATTGAAATAGATGAAAATTAAACACTTCATCGAAAGGCACCATTAAGAGTGTTGTGATCTCTGTCTGTCAAATAAGTAAATAAAATATTTTAAAAAGGGGGGGGCAGAGTGGGAGAAAATATTCAGACTATATGAAGGAAAATGGACAGGGGACTTCACACCATTAAAGAGGAGGAGGACACATGCAAATAGCCCATAAACGTAACTAAAGGTGCCCTCAGTTGTTTTTCTGGAGTCTTGACCATATTATATAATGCTGAACCACATTTCCATCCTCTTCATATATCTTTAGGGGGAGAAAAATCGAGCTTCCTGGGGCTTTATTTGTATTGCTAAATCTTTAGGACTGAATAGGAATTGAGACTGTTCAAATTATACTAAAACTTAAATGGCTATTTAAAGAAAATATAAACAACTCTTGAACATGAGCTTACTGTTTCAAGAAGAGTTCTCCTACCATGAGCCTCAGCAGTATCTGCCTAAACCCTTTGTTACTAATTGGTGCTTTGCCCTTGCTCCTCAGACCCTTCAGACCCTCATACCTGGGGTATGGGGTGCCAGGTAAGAAAAATACCAACACGAAAATGAACATTTCCTATCTTACAGGAATTGTCACTGGGGAAGAAGAATGCAGAGACTGTTCTATACCCAAAAATGCATACTTTCTTACAATGTTTCAAAATTTATTTTGAATGTAACCCCAAAATGGAGGCTGCCCTAACTAGCAGTTATTGGTGGTCATGAGAGGAAGGTTTTCATGAGATGGCCCTGGGATCTAAGGTAACCAGCATGTGATTAGTGGAGACTGGAATTGATAAGGATAGAAAAGCATCTGTGTTTAGAATGCTCCAATGAGCAATCAGCACTCTCCTGAGATGACCCTTTACTGTTGCTAGGCACTCAGTTCTGTTTCTGGAGTGGGTGGCAACATTATGTAATGCTGAACCACATTTCTATCCTCCTTATATATCTTTGGAGAAAGAATTTAGAGCTTCTAAGTGTTTTTTTTATACTATTAAATTTTTAGGATTGAATAGAAATTGAGATTGTTCAAATTTGGCCTAAAATTTGAATGGTTGTACATTTCAAGAAAAAAAAAGTCTATCCCTGAACATGAGATTCCTATTTTAAGCTCTTTTACCATAAGCATCAAATAATGTTAGGTACTCAAGTATAAGCAGTTTAGGTGATTAATTTACATAATTTACATCAGATACAAGGAACTCCCATCTCTCAGCTAGATCTTCCAGCCCCAGAAATGCTTGATAAAGACGGATTTCCTTTCTCCTTATGGATTGTTCTGATCTTCCCAGAGCAAAGCCTCTGAAAATTTAAACAGCAGTTTAGAGTTTCATTTTGAGCAGCCTGGTGGACAAATATTTAGCTATGATGGGCCCTCTTATTGAAAACATGAAAAAGTCTAGATTAAATACTTTGTGACATATTTTTAAATGTATCGGTGATGAAAGCTATGAAAGTCATGAGTATTCTTATAAATAAAATGAAAATACTAGCTAGCAATATGATCAATTAAAAACTTTAAAACCTATCAATGTTATGTAAATAAAATAGTATGGTTTATAATGGCTAGAAATTAAAAATGTCTGATGATGATCTCCTCTAGTAATCAAAACAAATGCCTTTGGGGTTATTTAAAAGAAAACAAAATATACGACTGAGAGGTACCTGGGTGGCTCAGTAGGTTAAGTGTCTGCCTGTGGCTCGGGTCATGATCTCAGGGTCCTGGGACTGAGCCCTGAATGGGGCTCCCTGCTCAGGATGGAGCCTACTTCTCCCTCTCCCTTTGCCCACCCCCCCCCCCAAGTGTTCTGTCTCTCAAATTTTAAAAATCTTTTAAAACACACACACATACACACACACCCCACTGAGGTGACTAGGAAGCACAGACTCTGCACAGGCCAAAAGCCCATCAAGGCCTCTAGCAGTCTCTGTCAAGCACTTCTGGGGCTGAAAGATCTAGCTGAGAGATGGGAGTCCTTGTATCCGATGTGAATTATGTAATTAATCACCTAAACTGCTTAGACTTGAGAGTATCTGACATCATTTGATGCTTATGGTAAAAGAGCTTAAAATAAGAATCTTGTATTCTTTTGGGAACATAAGAATCTCATGTTCATTTTGCGACCAGAACTAACACCCAATGTAGGCAGTGTAATACCATAAAGCCAGAAACCAAGAACTAGAGAATTAGGTCTCAATCATTCCAGAGAAAAAAGAGAACACAAGTAGAACAAATAGTATGGAATAAGATGTTAGATTTAAGCATAAATCAGATTCATAATAAACAGATAAATAATTCTAATTAAAAGACAGATTTCAGACAGCATAATGAATCTGGTTAAATATTTACAAGAGAATGTATTTAGGCAAAAATGTACTAAACTACAGGAATAGATAAATCCACAGTTATGGTAGGAACTTTTTAACATAAAATATTTTAAATTTTTCTGTCTTCAATTGTTACTATTCCTCTTGTACATTTTTCTTTAGGAATATGGAGTATGTTAATTCAATTTTAGGTAATCCAATTTTGTACATACAGTCTTTTATATAACTGAAACTTAACCCTTTGAGAAATAACTTAGTGAAAATACTTCTAAAATGGATTTCATTGTTCCCTTCCTTCTTTATAAAATTGTTTCACTGTTTTTATACAAAAAATCTAAAAGCTACAGAAAATTTGAGAGTCTAAGGAAAGCCCATTTACCCTTCACCTAGAATCACTTACTGTTTGTTTGCTTTTTTTTTTTTTTTTTAAGATTTATTTGAGAGAGAGAGAGGGTGCATGTGAGCAAGGGGAGTGGCAGAGGGAGAGAGAGTATCTCAAGCAGACTCCCCGTTGAGCATGGAGCCAGCCCGCAGGGCTCAATCCCAAGACCTTGAGATCCTGACCTGAGGTGAAATCAGGAGTCCACTGCTTAACAGACGGAGCCAGCCAGGGGCCCCTAGAATCACTGGTCGTTAACGATTTGTCATAGTTGCTTTATCTCTCTCTTCCTTTTCCCTCCCTTCCCTCCTCTCCTTCTCTCACTGTAATTCTGCAGTAGCAACAGGTTTTTGTTACTCCTGGTTTTACTTCACCTTTAAAAGTTGCTTCAACAAATGGTTCTGTAACAATTACATGTCCTTGTGCAAAAAAAAAAGCTAAAGAAAGATCTTATGCCTTCCACAAAAATGACCTCAAAGTGAATCACAGACCTGAAAGTAAAATGCAAAACCTTTATACAACTTCCAAAAGAGAATATAAGAGAATATCTAGGTGCCCTTGGGTTTGATGAATTTTTAGATACAACACCAAAAGCATGGTTCATGAAAGAAAAAAATAAATTGGGCTAAAAACCTGCTCTGCTGAGGACACTGTTAAAAGAATAAAAAGACAAACCACAGACTGAGAGAAAATGTATGCGAGGAACACTTAAAACTTAACAAGGAATTAAATAACCCAAATTAAAAATGGGCAAAAGAACTGAACAGACACCTCACCAAAAGAAGATATACAGATGGCAAATGCACATGTGAAAAGACACACTCTACATCCCATATGTAATTAGGGAAATGGAAATTAAAACAGTGAGATACCACTACACACCTATTAGAATATATAAAACCATAAAAGTTGACAGCACCAATTGCTGGCAAGGATGCAAAACAAAAACTCCTATCTATTGCTGGTGAGAATGCAAAATGGTACAGCTGCTTTGGAAGACAGTTTGGCTATGGAAAAGTTGAACATAATCTTACCATAGAATCTAGCAATAATGCTCATACAGATCTATCCAACTGTACTGAAAACTTAGATCCACACAAAACCTCTATATGAATGTTCATAGAAGAAAGCTCATAGTAGACCAAATGCTGGAAACAACCAAGATGTCCTTTGCTAGGTGAATGAATGAATAAACAACTATATCCATACAACTACAAGGATAGAAAGGAATGAGCTTATCAGGCCACACAAAAACATGGATAAATCATAAATGAATATTGCTAAGTGGAAGAGGCAAGTCTGAAAAGGCTAAATACTGTATGATTCCACTTGTATGACATTCTGGAAAAGGCAAAACTATAGAGATTTTAGACTGCACTGGTTGTCAGGCTTTGGCGGGAGTGTTAAATAGATGACTCCCAAGGGTTTTAATAGGGTAGTAAAACTGTTGCATAGGATACTATAATGGTGCATACATGACATTGTACATTTGTCAAAACTCGTACAACTTTACAGCACAAAGAAACCTTAATTATGCACATTTTTAAAATAACATTTTAGGAGACTGAGGAATTGGGATGAGATGCTAAATGTGACAAAATAATCTATATAAGTGTATTAACTTTGTTGAAGGGAGTGGAGGGAAAAGGTGCTGATCTAAGTAACTTGAGAAGTAATCAGAGGTTGTAAGACTGAAGTATGAAAGAACTCTAAATGGCACTGTACTCTGGTTGGTAAAGTTGTAGCCCATGAAAATACAGGTTAACAATTTTCAAACCATTATGCATGTTTTCTTGAATTAAACAATTAGCTAAATGTTTCTCCCTGTTGGAATGGATGGTGACAGATAAGCGCGGGGAGAACCATGTGGAGAAGAGGAAAGATGAGGGAGGGAGGCATACAGGCTGGAAACACACTCCCCAGACTGAAGCAGAAATACTAGAGGTGTATTTAGAAAATCATGTTGGAACATGTGGTTTATATAAGGCAGTGGTTTTCAAATTATGTTCTGATGAGCCCTTCAGAGGCTGGTGGGCAAGGGGGTAAGGAGGCTATTGAAGTTCTAAAGCAAAACAGTACAGCAAGTATATTAGGAAGATTGATCTCACAGTGGAGCCAGGGGCTTGTGTTAGGAAATTATTCAGTAAGTCAGATGAGATGCCTGAACCTAAAGGTATCACTGACCACTACTGGCTTGAAAATTGATGATGAAGATGGATGCTTGGACTCCTACCAGGGAAAAACCAACAGGACTGGGTTACAGATTGGATGGAGAGGAAGGAGATCTCAAAGATCCCTGATTGAAATGGGTAAAGGTGAGGGACGGGCACCTGGGTGGCTCAGTTGGTTAAGCCTCTTCTTTCAGCTCAGGTCATGATCCCAGGGTCCTGGGATTAAGCCCCACGTCGGGCTCCCTATTCAGCTAGGGATCCTACTTCTCCCTCTCCCTCTGCCTGCTGCTCCCCCTGCTTGTATTCTCTGTCAAATAAAACCTTTTTAAAAATAAAAATAAAAAAAGTTGTTGAGTTAGAACTAAAAAGTTTTTATCACATGAAAAAACTCTTCTGACTATTGTGTTAATTAGACTTCCTGTGACCATTTTGCTATATATGCAAGTATCAAATTGTTATGATGCCTATCTGAAACTATTATGTTTTAGGTAAATAACACCTCAATTTTTTTTAAAAAAAGGAAAGAATTAAGCATTAAAAAGAAAGAAAAAGAAAAATACCACCTTGCTACCAAATCTAGACAGAACAAGTGAGCTGACACCACTCCAGACTAACAAAATATGAAGAGGCTTTTTCATGGCAACCTAATACAAACTGTCTTTTAAGGTCTTCAGCTTTACAGAAGAACATCATCATCATAATTATAATTTATGGAATAAAATAAGGATTGTAAAGGTTTTTTGGGTTGGTTTTTTCTTTTTTTAAGAATTTCATGTTGAATTTAAATGCAGTGGTACTGGGTTGTAAGGCATATGGAAGATAATTCATTGATTATATCCAAGTTCTAAAGGGAAATACAAAGTAGAATGAAATTAACTTGACTATGTAAACTAGAACTATGATGGCTCACTGCGGGATCTGTACCTTGTATCAGCCGTGGGGATGAACACAGCAGACCTCAAAGTTGTGTTTTGGTAGGCCCCTCAGTTCTTAAGTTTTGTTGCTTTCTCAGAACTCACTGGGCTGAACAGCCCCTGTGCCTTTTAGGGGTTGCCCTGTGTTATATGGGAAAGTCCTAGGTTCTGTGGCTAGGCTAAAGAAACATTCCATATCCAGTGTCTGTGGATTGGCTTCTACTGAAGTAGCTTCACAGGGTAGGGTTGTTAGATAAGGCAGAGATTGTTAATGCTGCGGCTTCCAGTTGGTGAAGATAAAATCCCCAGCAGAAGACTTGGTATTCCTTCCAGCTGGTGACATCAGCCTCAAACCCAAGTCTCATCTTTGTAAGTGATAACAAACTCACCAAGGATTTATTGCCCATTCCCCCACCACAAGAAATTAAACTATAAATGAACTAAAAATATAAAGAGATATTTACTTGCCCTCAGTATAAAAAAGGTGTATATATATACATACACACACACACAAATACAAATGCAAATTTATTTAATATAAAGGTTCACAAAAAACATGTTCATGTTAGCAAAATTCATAACCAAAATCAAAAGATAATATACTAGAAAAATATTGGTTAAGATATAAAATAGACAAAAGAGAGTCTAGAATCGATAATACTCTAGTAAGGAGGCACCTGGGTAGCTCAGTTGGTTAAGCGTCTCCTTTCGACTCAGATCATGGTCGCAGGCAGGGTCCTGGGATTGAGTTCTGCAGGTGGTAGGGGGAGGAACTCCCTGCTCGGTGAGCAGCCTCCCTCTCCCTCTCTCCCCCATTTGTGTGCTCTCTCTCTCTCTCTCAAATAAATAAAATCTTAAAAAAAAAAAAAAATACCCTGTAGTAGCATACCCAGATCTTAGTTTCACATACATTTTCCAAGAAAAGGAACCAGGGCTCCTTAGCAAAATAGCTGATTTTAGGAATGGGACAAAAAGTATACAAGACGAGCCTGGACCATCTTGTAGTGCCAGAAAGTAACAAAGTGCTCAAAAAAGATAAAAATAAGAACAATGATGGTGTATGTCAAAGGGACATGGAGCCAACTGAAAGAGATCCAATGACCAAATCTGGAACAATTTGAGCAACAAAATAAAGCACTATTGTAGTAGAACCCAAAGTGCACAATAAATACTCATGAGTTCATACTGATATAAATAACGAGTGAATAAATGAAAGGGGGGGTGGATAGAAAAATCTCCCATGCAGGAGAATTCTAAATAATGTATGTAGATACTCTGCCCTCAAGGTGATAGAACATAACTTGCCACTCCATGAGCATAGGCTGTATATAATAACTTTTTTCTAAAAAACATGGTATGGGAAGTGGGGCAGGGTTTCAGGGGGGTGTTTAGTAACTGCAGACAAATAGTGCTGCAATCAGGTGATCGACGTTAACGTCATAAGTGAGGAAGTCATGCTAATTGGACACATTCTTGATATGTGATGAAGATGTCATGTTTGTGATAAACCCACCAAAAACCCTTATCCCCAATCAAATCCTGACAAAAAATAAAGGAAAAATCCCAACTGAGGGTCGTTTTAAAAAAATACTGGACCAGCACTCCTAACTATCAAGTCATCAAAAATAAGAAAGGCTTGAGAAACTTTCTGAGGAGCCTAGGGAGACCTATGATGAATGAATGTAATGTGGTAAATGGGGTGGGATCCCAGGTGTTGTCCTAAACTAGATAGATGTAGAAACTAAGCAAATCTGAATGAAGTATGGACTTCAGTTAATACTAATGTATTGTTAATAGTTCATCAATTGTGCTAATGTTCCATTCTAATGTTAATTTTAATAGCAGAAACTGCATATGTGATAGATGAGAAGTATCTGTACTATCGTCACAATTTTTCTGTAACTCTAAATCTATATTAAAATTCAAAATTGTTAGAAAGTTGAAGATATATTATGACACTCAGTCCTAACTATTGGGTCTCCTAAACATGGGCATTCTTTTATATAGCCACAAGACTAACATCACCTAAAAAAATAACATTGATGAGATAGTAACACCCAAAGTACAGTACATTTTCAAATTGCTCAAATTGCCCTAATAATTCCTCATGTAGCTGCACTGTCATTCTTAATGCAGAAGCCAATCAAAGATGACACGTTGCATTTAATTGGCATTTCTCTTTAGTCTCTTTAACATACAACATTCCCATGATGAGGAGGAATTTTAATGCCCCTTTCTTTAGAAATGGATAGATAGCTGCCCTTTGTTTGATCACTTGTTTGTTTGGTTTTTTTTTAAAGACTTTATTTGAGAGAGAGAGCATGAGAAGGTGGAGGGTCAGAGGGAGAAGCAGACTCCCCGCTGAACAGGGACCCCAATGCAGGACTCAATCCAGGACTCCAGGATCATGACCTGAGCCAAAGGCAGTCACTTAACCAACTGAGCCACCCAGGCGCCCTGTTTAATCACTTGTACATGTTTTTTAAGGAGCAAAACACAGCAAAGTTACAGTTGGTTGAGACTTTTTATTTTTACTTTTTCTTTTATTCAGCTTTATTATGCAGACTTAGAAATTGCTGTGATTTTTATTCAATTTGGGATCCTGATTAGAGTAAGAACAATGCGAATTATGCCTTACAACCACTGCATTAGTACTACATCATTGTGATATGGCTTCAAATTGATTGTATATAGAGAAAAAAATAACATTGGAATTAAGGCAGTAACCACATGTGCAAACCAAGCACAATACCCTGACACAGTCCTCAGTAAAAAGCTCTTTTGGTTAGGTGTTGGTTGATACTGCTGCATGCAGGTCAATCACTGAAGGATATGATTTAAAAAAAAATCCCTCCTATTGGCCCACAATGGCCAGAAGAAGCTTTCGGTAATCTCCACTTGTGTCACTCCCAATCATTGTGCCCAGGGTCTTCTGATACATCCGACTGAAGGTCTGTTTTATTTGTACAAGATCAATCTCACTTCGAGTGACCACAATCCTGACCAGGGTGGAGTCATCTGTGCCAGCACCTTTCATAGAATAGTAGAGCCTCTCAGCAAAGAACGCAGGGCGGTTCAGGGCACACTGCAAGATGGTCTTTAAACCACTTTCAACATTTCCAGAAAATTCACGGGAATTCACAACTGGAAGTATGGTCATCCAAAACTGCTTTTCATGAAATAACGTTTGATGTTTCAAAAGAGGCCGAGGGCTTCGTAGTACCAACCAACCAGTATGCTGGTTTTATGCTGTAATTACTAATGTCAGGATTAAATTAGGTGGTGGTGTAGTTCTTGTGGCACATGTTTGCTTTCTTTTTCTGTTGGTGAGTTGCCCAAGACAGTATAAAGTTCCCCCTCTAATTTCCTTATACAAAAAAAGGGACTTAGACATTCTCTAATCAGTTGACCACCCAGGAGAGGAGGACATAAAGAATAGTTTTTAATCCTTTTAAGTTTAGGTTACAAAACTAATCAGAACATTAAAATTTCTGTTATTTGTTTGCTATACAAAATAAGGAGATCAAACCTTTTAACCTCATTAATGAGAGGTCATACCATGAAGGGTGCCCGTGAAAAGAGGGAGATTGTTCTAGCTCTAAGGTGAGGCATGAAGGAGAAATTTAAAAAATCTCTGAGTCGGAGATACTGGAGGTCCTAGAAAGATTTGAATGAATGAAATGAAATGGTCTAAGAAATAAAAAAGTGGAATGTTTCCAAATCATTGCAAATTTAGTTTTAATTAGAAAGCGATGGAGAGCTAACAAATCTGTCCTTAGTGCTAGAAGACACAGTGCCTAGCATATACTATACTATCAGTGATACCTGGTCTTGTGCACTGGAGAGGAATTAAAATTTTTTTTTATAGCTTTGATTTTTTAATACCCTTCTGCCCCCACCATTATGGTTTGATATAAAAATGTGTCATAACTTTTGCTTCAAATGTAGACTATTTTTAACACTGGGGAAACAGGGATGATTTTTAAAACTAGGAGTCAATAAGACTCAGTTTTTGCAAAATAATTGCAAAACTGAAAACATACTATGAATTTTAGCAAGACAGGTTATACTGCTACACAATAGAATTTCATGGATGCATTATCAGGGTTTCAGTGCTAATATGCACATAGCCTTCTGCCTTCATATGAGCCTGTGGCTAAGAAATTTTTTAATTTTTTTTTTTGGAATTAAGATTATTTTAAAGCAGAATTTTAAATTCCCATTAGAGTGGGTGGGGCCTGGCAAGGTTGACATGTGCATCTGTGAGATGACTGGAGTTGACTGCCGTGCAACCCAAGCCACACAGAAGTGTCCGTTGGGAGGACTTGGCAGCACTTCTAGGTCTGAGTTCAATTCAGGGAAGTTCACTTCATACTCATGTGGTACCCAATGACCACCAGAGAACAAGACAGAATCCAGATTTATGGCTTTCCTTTACTCATTTGTGTTGAGGCATGTATTTTAAAACAGAAAACTTTCCCAGCATTTTCAGTAGTGGTGGTTTGTGTGTTCTTTTTCTTCACAAGAAGTTTTTTTTAAACCTTAGATTACAACCGAATTCTTGTTATCTTTGATGTCCATGTTGCTAATGCTAAGTTTGGGGCTCAACATATCCTGTGCTGAAGGGGCTAAATGAAGAAAGCAGTTCCTCTGAGTTCAGAGTTAACTCAGGAGTCGGGTTGGTCAGATGAGTAATTCTTAACCCCATCTGGTATAGGCACCTAACCAGTTTTAGAGGAATTGGAGTGTGTGTAAATGCTGACGAAAGATGGTGGTATTCCTCCGTGTAGACTTCGTACACAATCAAAAAATGGGTCTCAGACATCTTTTTACATACGACAGTAGTGTATTGGCAGGCCACAATTACTTAGGTAACTTCTGAATATTGACTTCAACTGACACCAGGCATCCATTTACAATGGGTTATGCGTTACATGAAGTACAAAGTGTTTTTGCTCTAGCAAGAAGAGCACAACTCTTAAAATTAGAAGTTGTATTTGTTATATTTTGGCTTTGACGCTTGCTCGATGCTGAATTCAGAAGTTCTTCAATGTCCCTGACCCTTATATTTATCAACCAGGAGTTTATTTGTGGTGACACTCAGAACAGTTATACCTGGCAAACTGGGGATTGGTTCACATAAGAGATGATGGGCCCCACATTCTGTGGAAATCTGCCCGCAGGATGCAAGGTTGCTTGAGGCCTTCAAGGGTTTCCAGCCCCTGGTTCTGTAATGTACTCTGCAGAGTTCAGCATACCTTTTAAACGTTTTTCTTTGGTTTGGGTCTAGCACCTAGTAGGTCTTAGCAGTGGGAAGGGGTGTGCATGGCTAGGGGAGAGAGGGCAAGGATGAAGTACAAGTCTGATTTGTTGTGGACCGATTTCTTTACCCTAGTGTTATCTTTAGCTTTCCTTTGAGTAGAAATGAGAAGCTCTGGAGTAAAATTAGAAGTTCAGCTCTGACAACATGAAAATTCCAAGCTTCCTAGTGCTTGATGACTATAATTAAAACATGCATAAGGTCTTTCAAAGGAATTTTTACTGTCTTTAGCTCTCCTTGGCAGTTTTAACTTGTATCATTGGTTACAGAATTCAGGATTTGGGGTTTTCTCATGGGTTTGACTTTTTCTTTCTGTATGTAATTTTCATAATTTTCTTCAAGACTGTCGTTACCTGATGGCCACTTCACTGTTGTTTTACGGAATGGGAATTCTCTACTAGCAGAGATTCTTTGCAACAGATCCTTCTCGAAATTCATGGAGGACAGAAGTTACATATGATTTTGGCAGTGATCGTGCACAAACTTCTGCTCCACAATGGCTGCTTAAACAGTGGCATAATGACTCAAGTAGGAAGAATATACAGGTACAGTGTGTTATTGGGCCTTGCACTAGTTGCAATCATTTGGACTTAAATAGGCCTAAATTCATTATTTTCAAAGATTAAGTTTAAATGTTTATTTTATTTAATATTTATTGGATATTAAATTTTAGTATGTTGTAACTCTTCCCCTTTTCCCTTATAATCTATTTTAGTGTCTGAGTAAGGACAAAGTTTGTCAGAAGTCAAGATCGCCTATAGTTATCTTCACATTAGTTCAAAAATTGTTACACCAAAACCAGTTTATAATACTGAAAGCACATTGCTTAATCATAACCAGTTTTAATCCAAAACCAAACTAAGAATATTGTTACACCTTAGATTTGCTGAAGATGCAGAACTGAGAAATTCAAGTTCTTGGACCCCACTTCCAAAGATTCTCATTCCCAATTAGTTTTTATACATGGGTTCATTTGGAAGCTAAACCATTTGTAGAGGATGCTTTTCAAGTAATTCAGAAGGTGGGTGGTATGCCCGGGTGGCTCAGTTGGTTAAGCATACAACTCTTGGTTTTTGGCTTAGGTCATGATCTTGGTGTCCTGGGATCGAGCACCCATGGGACTCCGGGCTGAGTGTGGAACCTGCTTAAATTATCTCCTTCCTCTTTCTTCCACCCCCAGCCCAACCACACACGTGCTATCTCAATCTCAACCTCTTTCTCTCTGAGAAAACCAAATAGTTCAGAAGAACTTGAGGATTCCTCAGAGGATTCTAGGATCAATGAAATTGAGTTCTCTAAGGACAACTTAATTATATTTGCCTTGTCTGTTTAAAGATTTTATGTATTTGACAGAGAGACACAGCAAGCAAGAGAAGGAATACTAGCATGGGGAGTGGGAGAGGAAGAAGCAGGCTTTCTGCTGTGGGGCTTGATCCCGGCACCCTGTGGGATCATGACCCAAGCTGAAGGCAGCCGCCTAACAACTGAGCCACCCAGGAGCTCCTTATATTTGCCTTTTATTCATATCTGTTTTATTTGAACTTCCTAGGAAGAATTTCCTCTGGAAGAAAAATACTGCTTTGGAAAAAGTCACGAAACTATTGTTATAGAACATTTCTAGGATACCTTATCATTTAAGAGTCTGATCCTATTTTGAAAATTCACAAGTCTTTGTTAATATTAGAGACCTAATATTCAAACGGAATTAAAGTGAATTGTGATAAAGGGCAGAAAATGCTTGCCCTTTTTCTCTGTCTCACATGAAGCCCTTTATAAACTTGGTTGTCATAATAACCTGCCTTTTTTTATTCCAGCAAATTCTGTGAATTCCCCATACACAGTGTTTCATGTGTATGTATCATCTATCATTCTGATAGATACTGTGTACTAGTGTGCTGCTAATGCTTAACTACTGGAGGAAAGAGGATGGATTCCTATCATTTGCGAATTTCCCGGATGTAAATTCTCCCTACAATAATGGCCTATTTCAAGCTACCAACGTGAGGTCTCTGAATGTGGAGTTGGGAAGAGAGACCTTCTATAGGGAGCATTTCCACCATATACACATAACAGACCACTTAAAATGTAGTAAGATAACTAGAAAATGAGGAGTTTGAATATTAATGGTCGGCTTTTAATGTTTTATATATTTAAATTATTTTACTAGGGGCGCCTGGGTGGCTCAGTGGGTTAGGGCTTCTGCCTTCGGCTCCGGTTGTGATCTCAGGGTCCTGGGATCAAGCCCGGAATCAGGCTCTGCTCAGCAGGGAGCCTGCTTCCTCCCTTCTCTCTCTGCCTCCCTCTCTGCCTACTTGTGATCTGTCAAATAAATAAGATATTTTTTCAAATAAATAAATAAATAAATTATTTTACCATAGAATACCCAAGAAATTATTTTCATGCCTGTCTTTGGGGAACTAGAATCTGTCAAAATGGAAAAAGACTTAACTTTGCATTTGCATTCTTATGTTCTTTAAATTAGTTACCTACGTTAAATTTATGGGCAACAAAAGACTGTTAAGCTAAACATTGCATTGTATGGAGTTCCAAAGAAAACCTCATACATGAAAATTCATACCTGAACACTATTCCTCTAGTATTTAGAGCCGTGGGTTTCATATGACTGTTTCCTGTATGTCAAGAAAAAAATGAGAATGTGATACTAAAAAGCATCTCAGTTGAAATGACTTTTTCCCAAAGGATATAGGTATAACAGTCCAAACTGTTATCTTCCTACTGTTCCTCAAATATAACCAGGCGGTCAAGCTTGATTCAAATTTAGAATGACACCACCTAAAGGAATAAAGATTTAGAACAAGGATAACAAATGATGGCAAATAAGACCACTCAGCTCCTGTCCTTTGTTGGTGTGAGTGAATTTGAGGTGCTGTGTTAAAGAGGATTCTGAGGCCGGAGTCAGCAGAAGGAAGTACAGTGAATGACTGGCCATCTGTTTGGAGGAATGGAGAACAGCAGAGAAACTTCTGCAGGTTTGCCATCGTTATACCAGGCTATCTTATGTAAATTTCACTAGTCTCAGACAGTCAGTCTCTAGTATAAAGTAGATTACAGACAAATGGGGCTTATAGTCTTTTTTCTTTAAGATTGTATTTTAAGATTTTATTTATTCATTTATTTGTCAGAGAGAGAGAGTACACACACGCAGGAGAGTGGCAGAGGCAACAAGAGAAGCAGGCTGCCCACCAAGCAAGGAGCCGGATGCAGAACTCGATCCCAAGACCCTGGGATCATGACCTGAACCAAAGGCAGCGGCTTAACCAACTGAGCCACCCAGGCGTCCTTAAGATTGTATTTTTAAGTAATCTCTACCTCCAACGTGGAGCTTGAACTTACAACCCTGAGATCAAGAGTGCCACACTGTCCCGACTGAGCCAGTCCTACACCCCCATGGTCTTTGATAAGGGCCTGGAGTGTTGTATTTTGTATTGCTCTCTGAGAGTGTATTCAGTATCTATGTTAATTATGACTGACTCATCCTAACAGCCTGGTCCATCGGTCTTTCATCATTCTGATTTTTTTTTTTTTAAAGATTTTATTTATTTATTTGACAGAGAGAGATCACAAGTAGGCAGAGAGGCAGGCAGAGAGAGAGGAGGAAGCAGGCTCCCCGCTGAGCAGAGAGCCCGATGCGGGGCTCGATCCCAGGACCCTGGGATCATGACCTGAGCTGAAGGCAGAGGCTTTAACCCACTGAGCCACCCAGGCGCCCCTCATCATTCTGATTTTTGATTCTATAGTTTATTTTGTTATTTTAATATTTGGCATCCCATTTTAGTTCATCTCTAGTCTCATTGTTTTTAGTTTTCAGTCCATTAGTCTAATAGAACACTATCATTACTATTTTTTGTTTGTTTGGGAGTATGATTCTAAAAGAACAGGAATAAGGAAAATTTGCCAAGTAATTCCTATAGGAGCATTGTCTTATTATGTATTAGTATCATAGTTTAGATTATTGGCAACAAGCTATTTGTTGCATTTACTTTTAACAAACTGCAATTTAAATTCTATTAAAGAGGGAATTTATTATCTAAAGACAGTCTTAAGGGAAATTAAAGTAGCTCAGAAATGTTAATATCATCAGCTATAATGTTTTGGGTTTTGTGGTTTTTTTTTTTTTTTAAAGAGAGAATATGATTGTTCTAATCCATATCTCAGAAACAGTTCCTCTGTCAAAAAAAAATGCCTACTGTTTTTCTAATCCTAAAAGTAGACCCTAAATGAGTATTTCCCTATAAGAATATAAATTGATGCTACTCTTCTAAAGAACAGTTAGGTAATATATAATAAACCCTTGAAATTTCAAACCCTTTGACCTAGTTATTCCATGTGTAGGATGCCATTAGGAAATGAAAACTGATTTTTAAATGTGGATTTTGGAATGGGAGTGCATGCTTTGAATCCAGACAAGAAACTTGCAAGATGTGTGACAGTAATTTAACTTCTGTCAGCCTCTGTCTTCACATCTGTAAAGTAGGTATGAAAGTCATCTCTGGATATTATTGTGAGAATTAACTGCAGCAATATTTGGGAAGTGCTTGATATCCTACATCGTATAAATGTCAAGATTGCTCTTATAAGTACCCATTGAAAGATTGTTCATCATAGCATTCATTAAAATAATAAACACAGGAAAGGATTTGAAGGACTTGCATCCATATGAGGATTATACCCTGTAGTTTTTAAATGACATTCTTTAATGATATGTAAAGATTTAAGAAAATGCTCATAATATCCCATTTAGATGGGGTGCCTGGGTGGCTAGTGGGTTAAGCCTCTGCCTTTGGCTCAGGTCATGATCCCAGGGTCTGGAGATCGAGCCCCGCATCCGGCTCTCTGCTTAGCATGGAGCCTGCTTCCTCCTCTCTGTCTCTGCCTACTTGTGATCTCTGTCTGTCAAATAAATAAATAAATCTTTAAAAATATATATATCCCATTTAGAGAAAGGGCAGGAAAAAGTCTATATGCTTTAAGTTGTCAGTTAATTATGTTTTAATTATATTTTAATTCTGTTATATTGTTCCTAAATGTTGTCTTTAAATATGTTAATTGTTTTAAAATAGTGTTTAAAGATATAGAACTGGAAAAGATTATACCAAAATGTTAAGGATCAATGTTAATTCTTAAAACTGGGTGATAGGTAGAGGGGGATTATATTAATACTGTTGTTTCTATACTATACACTTTCATATTTCATAATCATTTTTTTAAAAGAATGACAATAATAAAGTTTAAATCCTTAGAATTAGTGTTTTGTAACTTGTTTAGAGTTATTAACCCTCAGTCAATTTTGTTATTAAACTTTTATTGGTGCTTTAAGGTTTTTAAATCATTCAAGAGACCGGTAGTTCAGACTTGAGAACATTCGATAAAAATTATAATATATATAAATGTATGGAATAGCATCTGACAAAAAGGATGGCTCATTCAGTAATGGAATTACTAGTGATTTTTGTCTTTTTTTTTTTTACACCTTCTAAAAATTCTAGCGTAAGCTGTGTTTAGAATCTTAATTAGGAAAAGCTTTAATCAGTTTTTAATGGAATACTAATAACTTATGCATTAAGGACTTTATTACTTCTAGTACTAAGAGCACTCTTACTAGTTGCTTCTGAGACTCATCTTTGAACAATACTGTTTTTCTCTAAGACAGTTTTGGTGAAGGATAGATTTATGTCTGAACATCTGTCTAGGAAATAGCCATTTCAAGTATTTTTCATATGTGAAATACGAAACAAGGGCCATCTCAGCTATACATTTGCATAAAATTTCTTTTTAAAGTAGTACAAATTTTCTAGTATAGCCAGGTAAATATAGAAAACTTTACCTTAGTGGGAAGGAAAGGTATTGGAAGTATTTTGGCAAAGTTTTCCCTCTTAAGGCAGAAAAAAGATTAAGAGGAAATGAGTAACTATTTCTTCCTGCCTCTATAACTGAAACAGTATTCAAACTTATAGGTGAATTTCATTTGTAGCAAACACTTTCTTTATAAACCATGAGTTTATCTTGTAGGTGGCCTTATAGTATAAACTACTTGATTTTATACACTGCTCATGGTTTGGCTTTATGCCCGACCTCCCAGGTTGCAAACATCCAGAGTAAGACCCAGTATTAAAGAAAATAAATCAGAAAAAAAAAACAACACCTAGAAAATATTACAGATGTTAGTAATAAATTACTCAGTAATATTCACATTAGAGCAGTAATAAATTATAATAGTGGTGGTCCTTAAAAATTGTCTCACTGTTTACTAAGACATTTAATCTTTCCCATATTCCCAATGAAATGTATTATTGTTTTCTACTCTTATAAGAGTTAGGTATTAGGGGATATTGTGTTTATTCATTTGACTGATTCTATTCATACAGAGGTTAAAAAATAAACCACCTATAAGCATAGTATCAACTAGTACCAAATCCTTACAATATGAGAAAATTATGTTTTGGAAGTTAGTTACATTAAAAAAACATAACCTAGAATATACTAAAGCAAAAACAATCCTGACAAATTCTAAAATTCAAAACAATTTAGAAGTCTATGGAGGAGTGGTAAATCTTGAAAAAAGCAGGGGGAAAAAAAGAGGCATATTGAGGAAACCATGTTCAAACAGATGGCTTATATAAGGAAGAGGTTTTCAAATTATGTGCTGATGAGCCACCACAGGGCTGGTCAACAAGGTGGGAAGGAGGCCAACTATTAAAGTCTTTAAGCAAAGGCAGTGCAGCAGGTGTATTAGGAAGATTGATTTGACTTTGGAGCCAGAGGCATGTGTTGGGAAATTATAAAATTAAGTCAGAGGAGATGGCATGAGCCTAAATGTATCATTGGCCATGGGTTTAAAAATAAAAAGATAGCTTCTTGGGTACGCCTGGGTGGCTCAGTTGGTTACACGGCTGCCTTCGGCTCAGGTCATGATCCCAGCGTCCTGGAATCGAGTCCCGCATTGGGGCTTCTTGCTCAGCAGGGAGCCTGCTTCTCCCTCTGCCTCTGCCTGCCACTCTGTCTGCCTGTGCTTCTCTGACAAATAAATAAATAAAATCTTAAAAAAAAAAAATAGCTTCTTGGACTCTCACCAAGGATAAACCAACAGGACTGGGTTAGATACTACAGCAGAGGAAGGAGGAGTCAAGAGTGACAGTAATGAAGAGTCTCATGTTGAATTTAAGTGCAGTCGTGCTGGGTTGTAAGGCTTCTTGAAGTTAATTCATTGATTGTATCCAAATTCTAAAGGGAAATACAAAGTAGAATGAAATTAACTTGACTATGTAAACTAGAACTATGATGGCTCACTGCGGGATCTGTACCTTGTATCAGCCATGGGGATGAACACAGCAGACCTCAAAGTTGTGTTTTGGTAGGCCCCTCAGTACTTAAGTTTTGTTGCTTTCTCAGAACTCACTGGGCTGAACAGCCCCTGTGCCTTTTAGGGGTTGCCCTGTGTTACATGGGAAAGTCCTAGGTTCTGTGGCTAGGCTAAAGAAACATTCCATATCCAGTGTCTGTGGATTGGCTTCTACTGAAGTAGCTTCACAGGGTAGGGTTGTTAGATAAGGCAGAGATTGTTAATGCTGCGGCTTCCAGTTGGTGAAGATAAAATCCCCAGCAGAAGACTTGGTATTCCTTTGAGCTGGTGACATCAGCCCCAAACCCAGGGCTCATCTTTCTGAGGAATAGCAAAGTCACTACGGATTTACTATCCTTCCCCCACCAAAAAATAAACTATAAATGAACTAAAAATATGGAAATGTAGATACTCATTCTCAGGGTAAGGCAAGCTTATTTACTATAAGTGCAAACACCTATTTAATATAAAACTACATAAATATGGGTGTTATGGGCTGAATTGTGTCTCACAAATTCATATGAAGGCCTAATCCCCAGGACCTCAGAAGGTGACTGTATTTGGAGATAAAAGATTAAAGAAAGTGATTAAGTTAAAATGAGGTTTTTGAAGTGTTTTAATCCAATGGGACTAGTGTTCTTAAAAGGAAGAGGTTACACAGACTAAGAGATGACCATGTGAGGACACAGTGAGAAAGTAACCATTACAAATCCAAGGAGAAAAGCCTCAAAAGAAACCAAACCCGCCAACACCTTGCTCTTGGCCTTCTAGCCTCCAGAACTATGAGAAAATAAGTATCTATTGCTTAAGCCATCCGATCTGTATTTTTTTTTAAGATTTTATTTATTTACTTTACAGAGAGAGAGCACAAGCAGGGGGAGCAACAGATGGAGAGAGGGAAAAGCAAGATCTCTGCTGAGCAGGGAGCCGGATATGGGACCTGATCCCAGGACCCTGGCCACCCAGGCACTACTCTGTGGTATCTATTTAATGACAGCCCAACAAATAGTTCAGCACATATTTTTAGCAATATGTAAATAATACCAAAACAGTATCAAACAACAATACCAAAACAACCAAAACACTCTCAGAAGATAACAAGAACCTAGACAGATACTGTTTAATATGCAAAGAGACAGGGACGCCTGGGTGGCTCAGTTGGTTGAGCAGCTGCCTTCGGCTCAGGTCATGATTCCAGCGTCCTGGGATCGAGTCCCACATTGGGCTCCTTGCTCGGCAGGGAGCCTGCTTCTCCCTCTGCCTCTGCCTCTGCCTCTGCCTGCCACTCTGTCTGCCTGTGCTCACTCTCTCTCTCTCTAACAAAATAAATAAAATCTTTAAAAAAAAAAAATATGCAAAGAGACAAAGAAGGACCTAGAATCTACAACAATCCAGTAACAGTGTAGCACCCAGAACTTGGGTCTTAAATACCACTCTCCAGTGAAAGGAACCAAGACTCCTGGGAGAAATGACTGATTATAGGAATGAGGCAGGATATACATTGGATGAGTCTGGGACATCATATAGTGCCAGAAAGTAGCACATTGTTCAGAAAAACAAACAAACCTGCCTCACAATTACAGGTCTGTCAGAGGGACATGGGAGCAAACTGAAAGATCTTGGTGCTCAAAGCCTTGAGCAGCAGAATGAAGTACTGCTGTGTTAAAACCCAAAGTGTAAAATAAACTTGGGAGTCCATATTGATATAGATAAATCTCTGAATAAATAGAGAAGAGAACTCTCCCATACAGAAAACTTCAGATAATTTGTGTAGCTGTTCCACTCAAGAAGACTGAACATAATTCCCTGAAGTATGGCCTGTGCATAGCAGCTTCCCAAGAACACAGCACGGATGGGGGTGGGGTAGGGAGTAACTTTACAGTGAAGTCTGATAAACTCTACCTCAGCCAGCAGGTCAAGGTTAACATCAGCAGTGATAAATCATGCTGATAGCATGTCCTTGATACAGTAGGAAATGGTCCTCCTCCCAAAAACTGATACCTCCGTTTAATCACGAGAAAAACATCAGACAAATTCCAGTAAAGGGATCTCCTCTAGTAGTCACCAGTACTCAAAACTGTCAAACTATTTCCCAAGGAAAGTCTGAGAATTTTTTTTTTTTTTTTAAACCAGAGGACTTAAGGAGACAGGATAGGTAAATAGAATATGCTGTCCTGGATGGGGTCGGGTCAGGAAAAGGATGGTAGGTAAAAAACTAAAGAAATCTGAATAGAATATAGACTTCAGTGATTAATAACATAGCAATATTGGTTTGTGAATTGTGACAAATGTACCATACTAATGCAAGGTATAGGTAAGAGGGGAAACATGTAGGATTTATGGTAACTATAGTGTATTCCCAACTTCCCTGTAAAATTAAAACAATTCCAGAAGATTTTAAGTAGATCGGAAGAGTATAAAACAGGATATCATACACCATATGCATCAAAAAGCCAGTAAACACTTCAGAAAATCATGTTTACTGGTTTTCAGGAATGTATATTAAAACATCTGTGAGATTATTTTTCTCCTACTTAGCTGGCAAACTTTTTCATTTTTTTAAATAATGATGCCAATGATCAGCAATGTATAGGAGTGTAAAGTGGAACTGCTTCTCTGGAGGGCATTTTGATGTTAGGATGCTGCTTCAAAGAGCACGTACATTTTTACCTAAAGAGGAAGTGAGTATAATAGAGAACTGTTTTTATGTTATGTGCAATCACAAAAACCTGGAAGTCAACCAAAAGCCTATTTTATGGGATTATTTAAATAAAACTAAGGGAATCTCAATGAGGAATGTAATGAAGGTATTAAGAATACATACTGTAGAATATTTGAGGGCAAAAAGCTCCATGATGTAGTACCTGAAAATGCCAATTGTAAGCCATGTGTATGTGTTGTTCCATTTCTGGGTCTGTCCTTTCATTGTAAATGTGATTGTACATATCTGTTGGATCTCCGATTTGGCAAAGTAATCTTAACAGATGGAGTTAAATTAAATCCTGTTAATGATTTAGGCATTTTATAAATGTTTAAATATTTTAATGCATGTTGTAATATATCAAGTTTGACAGTACCATCATTATAATTAGAAGCCAGTACTTCTTAAAATAGAGTGAAGGACCACTTTTGTATTATAAGTTGTGTGTGACACACAACATGTTGCATATAACATGTGTTAGATTTAGGTTTGGGGAATATTACATGTGGACAAAAAGTAAATTTGCATGTAATAAAATGTTGCCTGCTGTTTTCTCCGGTAGGGTTGGGACAATTTTTATTTTCGGTGATGTTCTACATTTTCCAAATGTTCAAGGAACCATAGACTTTTTGTGATGACAAAGGTTTTATTTTTAAATTCAAGTATAATTAATGGTGTTATTAGTTTCAGGTGTACGATGAGGAAGTTTTTAAATAATTTTGAAAATATAAAATTTTCCCATGATACCGTACCTAGAATATTGAAATCCTCTTCGTTTAAAAAAAAAAAAAAGTATTTTTACTTTTGCTTTCTGAGTGGCTTTAGTTTGTGCACAAATTTGCATTTATACAAATTTACACCATTGTATTTTTCCCTTGTAGTTTCCACTTTTCTTATTAGGTGAAGTTTTTATAAGCATTTGAAAGCATTATGGTATTTGATTAGTCTTCTACTTTTTACTTTTAGGTTGGTGTTTGGAATGCTTTATCCTGCATATTATTCCTACAAAGCTGTGAAAACAAAAAACGTGAAGGAATATGTAAGTATAGATTTATGAGTGATTAATTCTAGCTTAATGAACCTATGATATACAAGATAGAAAAATCGTTATTTTAGAAATAGCTGGGATAATGTTTTTGGTTAAAAATGTTATGTAAATAAAAAGACTAACTTCATTAACTTCATAAACTGATTTTGAATACAATTCTAAAGTGGAGTTTAAAAAAAAAGTTCACTGTCAGTTGGCATTTAAGTGTATGATTTCCAGATGGGTAATTGGATCTCTTATTCTGTCTAAGTTCCAGTTTAAGAAGTTGGGTGGACTGGTTTTCAGCCTGTGAATTTATAGGTAGACTGAGAACATAATTCTTTCTCACCCCAAACTTTTTTCCTTTTTTTCCATAGCTGTTATGTCACTTTTTAATTGATTTAAATACACGAATACCTTATCACTACTGACAACTGCAGTCCTTTTTCTTCTTATATCAGACTCTACAGTTGGTGCTTGAACAACACAGGGGTTCCCTCACAGTGGAAAGTCTGAGTATAATTTAACTCCCCCAAACTTAGCTGGTAATTGCCTACTGTTGACCTTACCCATAAGGTAGACAGTTAACACAGGTATGTTAAATACTCTTTGAAAAGTAAACTGGAGAGCGGCACCTGGGTGATGCAGTTGGCTTGGCTTCAGACTCTTGATTTCAGCTCAGGTCGTGATCTCAGGGGCATGGAGCCTGCTTAGGATTCTCTGTCCTGCTCTTAAAAAAAAAAAAAAGTAAGCTAGAGAAAAGAGATTAAGAAAAATCATAGGGAAGTGAAAATACATTTATAGGACTGTGCTAGATTTATCGAAAAAGAATTTGAGTAAGTGGACCTGCACAGTTCAAACCTGCACAGTTCAAATGTTCAAGGGTTAACTGTACTAGCTGATACATTCCTTCTTATTTGGAATGTTTGTCATACTGTTATTAAAGAAGATTTTTCCTGAATCTCATTAACTACAGTTGAAATACAGGGTGAAGTTTCTCAACTTTGCACCTATTTCACCTGTAAAGCATTTTAAACCCAAGATATGCAAACTGGTGTGCCATGTAGTTGTGGTATTCTCCTATCTTCCCTCTAAATCTGGGTGATTTTGTTGGAAAAGAATTAAGTACAAATTGAAAAATGAAGTTTAAATGAGATGCTGTAGTAAAACGAAGATATTACCAGTGGGCACAGAAATACCATGCCCTAAAATAAAAAGGGAATAATGATAAGGAATATGAAGGTGTAATAAATAGGGGGAAAAAAGAAATAGGCCTGTCATGTGTATGTCAATGCTGGAAGAGAAAAAAAAAAAAAAAAAAAAATGGTGTTATTTAGGGACTGACCTAAGAACCATTATAAAACATTTATCTGTTTCTTACTATGCATCTTTTTAACTTTGTTAGTGTTAATTTTTAGAGACGTAAAAACATAGGTTTGTGTGTTCTAATTCCTTAATACTCAGATTTTTATTACCGTATTTGTCTATAAATTTGGGATTAATAAGAATGGTCTAACCCTGCAGTTTTAATTGTCTCACAAGTTAAAGATAACCTATGAAAGAGAATCCAGTAACATTCTTATTCAAACTGATGGGAAAACTATAAGACTGGATATATGTTGATATATGTACATATGTGTGCATACATGTGTGTAGTTGGGTATATATTTCACATATTGTCTCGTAGTTTTCAGAGAATAACTCATTATTAACAAAGTAGGAACTATCTGTACAAAATTTTGCTGGAATATTGTGACTCTGAAAAGTTCTCTTAATGTGCTCTTGGGAACATCAGAATAAGGAGTAGTTCAAGAGAAACTAGGCAGGTAGGAAGGCAGGTGGTTTGATAGTTACATGGTAATCACCTCTCCACAAACAGAATGAAAGCTAAAAGCAAAAATGGTCAGCCATCAGAAAAGAAAAGGCAGGGCCTTTACCTTTAACGAGGAAATATGATACAACTCAGAAGACCTGGCGACCAGGTTGTTTGCCATCAGGGCTGCGGGCCAGACCAAGCTGAGATGTCACGTGAGAACATTTGCATTTATTTAGTTTCCTACCAATTTCAAGGTACATTTATACATTATTATTTCTGTTACTGTAACAAATTGCCATGTACTTACTAGCTTACACCAGCCCAAATGTATTCTCTTACTGTCCTAGAGATCAGAAATCTGAAATGAATCTACAGGGCTGTACTCTTTCTGGAGGCTCTAAGGAAAAATCTGTTCCCTTACCTTTTCTAGCTTCGACAGCCTGTGTGCATCCTTGACTTGGGGTTCTAGTCATCATGTTCAAAGCCAGAAACATTGAGCTGAGACCTCTCATGTTTCCATCCCTCTGGTTCTCTCTTCTGCCTCCCTCTTCCACTTACAAGAGTGCTTGTGATTACATTGGGTCCACCTGAATAAACCAGGATCCTCTCCCCATCTTAGGGTCACCTGGTTGGCAACCTGAATCCCATTTGCAACCTGATTTCTCCTTTACCACATAGCCTAACAGATTCATAGGTTTTAGGAATTAGGACTTGGACACCTTTGGGGGAAGGAGACATTATCCTGTGTACTATATCCCACTGATCCTCACAACAACCCTAAATCAATAAGAGTAAAGTAGATGGGGAAATATTTAAGTATTACAGTTTCAGAGAAGTAAATTAACTTATCCAGGGTCACATGGATCATTAAGGCAGGAATGGTATCAGATTGGATATCTGGTTTGTAATGTTTTTCTTTTTTTTTTTAAGATTTTATTTATTTGACAGAGAGAGATCACAAGTAGGCAGAGAGGCAGGCAGAGAGAGGGAAGCAGGCTCCCCGCTGAGCAGAGATTCCCGATGCGGGACTCCATCCCAGGACCCTGAGATCATGACCTGAGCCAAAGGCAGCGGCTTAACCCACTGAGCCACCCAGGCGCCCCTGGTTTGTAATGTTTTATTCTTTCTCTGCTACCATGCTACCTTTAGAAAAGTAAATGAGGATTCTAGCTTCACGAAAGGGTAGGAACAATTTTCACAACCAGCCAGTGGACCTGCTTCCAAAGTAGACCTGCCAGGGCCATAAAAATAAGGGTATTTTTTTTTTTAAGATTTTATTTATATGGAAAGAACCTAGATGTCCATCAACAGATGAATGGATAAAGAAGATGTGGTATATATATACAATGGAATACTATGCAGCCATCAAAAGAAATGAAATCTTACCATTTGCAACGACATGGATGGAACTAGAGCGTATTATGCTTAGCGAAATAAGTCAACTGGAGAAAGACAACTATCACACGATCTCCCTGATATGAGGAAGTGGAGATGCAACAGGGGTGGGGGTTAAGGTGGTAGGGAAAGGAAAAATGAAACAAGATGGGATCGGGAAGGAGACAAACCAAAAGAGACTCTTAATGTCATAAAACAAACAGGGGGGTGGGGGGAAGAGGGGTTGGGAGAGGGTGGTGGGGTTACATTATATGTTTAAATAAAAAAAAGCTTAAATAAAAAAATAAAAAAAGATTTTATTATTTACTTGACAGAGATCACAAGTAGGCAGAGAGGCAGGCAGAGAGAGAGAGAGACAGAGAAGCAGGCTCCCCGCTGAGCCCAATGTGGGGCTTGATCCCAGGACCCTGAGACCATGACCTGAGCCGAAGGTAGAGGCTTAACCACTGAGCCACCAAGGCGCCCCGGGTATTTTTTTTTAAGAAGGGCACTGAGGCTGCTTAACCAGTCAGTACTAGGACAGGACTCAAGATCTAAATCAACTATGATCAAAACGGTTAAAGGTGAAATTAGGTTTTGAAAGTATTGGCAGTTCTTTAAGTATTTCCAGTCTAAATTTACTTTTGACGAAATGTTTGAATATTATTTTCTTGCTGAGTCTCACCTAAACTTAAACTCTGATCATAACAGTTTTACTAAAACTCTGTTCTCATTGTTTTCCTGTCTACTGATTCCATCCTTGTTTTACATATGGCAGTTTCTTAGCAAAGTTAACCTTCTTCAGATTTCCCTCTTATATTTTTATTAGGCTTTCATATTATCTGACATTGTTTGTTTGCATGTGTGTTTGCCCTCCCCCCCAAGAGACAACTCCAGACAGAGTTTTGTTTTGTTAACTGCTACATTCCCCTACCTAAAACAGTATTTATAGTAGGTACTCAGTATTTTTTGAATGAGTGAGTGAATGAATATTCAGAATTAAGAAAAGGAAAGGGGCAGCTGGGTGGCTCTGATGGCTGAGCTTTTGCCTTTGCCTCAGATCATGATCTCTAGATCCTGGGATCAAGCCCCATGTTAGGTTTCTGGCTCAGTGGGGAGTCTGCCTCTCCCTCTGCCTCTCCCCCTACTCATGCTCTCTCTCTCTCAAATGAATAAATAAAACTAAAAAAAAAAAAAAAGAATAAGAAAAGGAAGTAGAGTTGAAAAGCGTACATTTCTTAAATGGATTGGTCTAGTTTCTCAGCTTTGATTCTGCTGGATTAAGGAGTATATCGTCCAGTCTGACTTATCCCAAAGCTCAGTTTCTTTGTGGCATTTGGTTTTCACCTAAATTCCACTGATACTTACTTCAAAATTGTTTTCAGAAAGCAAACATTTTAGATTAATTTACTTCTTTCCACCCTAACTACTACCATTCCCCTTAAGCCTGCAAATAGTAGATTGCACCTGATAAAACAGATGCTGTGCTCAAATCAAAACAAATGGAAAGTGCTGTGTATTTTGGCAACCTTCCTTTCTTCCTTTGCCTATTTTTAAAACAGAGCTTTCCTAGGATATAATTTCCTGTATAGTGTGGCTGATATGGCCTACTTAAAGTCTTTCAGCCTTGCAGTAATTGAAATGTAAACTTACTGAAGAATTAGTATGGTTTTGCAAATTTTTTTAGGCTTATACCATCTCGTGACTCGAAAATAGAGTGTTTACTTCCAAGTCGTGTGTAATTGCTGTAGCTTTTCTAGGAAACCGTGTTCTTATTCTAAGAATGTTGGAGAACGTGGCAATGAAAAGATTGGCTGACAGCACTTAAAAAAAATCAAAATCAGACATTTGGTCCCAAGATTTACTCTGAGCAAGAACAAAGGCCAGTGAAAACTCTGGTAGATTACTCTTTTAAAAGGCTTAGAAATAGCCCTCTAAAACCCTGTTGACTTGGTTTTGAAAGTGACCTAATTTTTCCTGGATACTTGGGTGATATGAAAATGAACAAATACACCACATACCAGCTTAACAGTTATTTTCAACTGGTAAAATATGAAGCTGTCTGCTAGTTTTAGGGTGATATAGAAGAGGAAAAAAATACAATGAAGTATACATTTTTATATTGCCAAGAAGTATTCCCCATTCATCTTTTCATATTTTTGCTTAGAGATTTTGTTTATTTATTTATTTGAGAGAGAGACAGCGTGAGCGGGGAGAGGGACAAAGGGAGAGGGAGAAGCAGACTCCCCACTGAGCCGGGAGCCTGATATGGGGCTTGATACCAGGACACTGGGATCGTGACCCTGGGATCATTTACTGACTGAGCCACCCAGGTGCCCCATCTTTTCATATTTTGGATTAAAAATACTCGTTTGATTCAAGGGTTTTCATTTGGGAAGTACAAAGATTAAGCTCTGATTAAGGTGGAATTTTTTGAAAATTAGTTTTGCTAACATGCTTATGTTTATTTACCAGAAGGCTGTATAAGAGGCAGTTTTCTGATCTTTTTTCTTCTTTCCTGTCCCTTTTTCTTTTTGCTTTATTTTTTGATGGGTTTCTCAATTTCATCTTCTAACCCTTTAGTTAATCTTTAATTCCTGCTCCTGTGTGTTGAATTTCTAAGAGCGCTTTTCATTCAATGAATGTTCCTTTTCCTCTAGTGTCCTATTCTTATGTTGTTTAAAATAGCTTCCCTTTTGTCTGAATCTATGAATGATGGTATTTTAGATGTCTACTTCCTGCATAATCTTTCCTTTAAATTCTGTTTGTTTCAGCCTCTGTCTCTCATGTTTGATTTTTCTCAAATGTTGGATAGTCCTTGGTCCTCTGCTCATGTTAGAGTATGATAGTCACAAGCTGGCCAAAGACCCTGTGCCCGTGAAGAGGCTTGAATGTCCTCTTCAGTGTAGGGTGATCTGATGAGGCAACTGTATTTGTTCCCAGAACTCCTGAGAGAAAGTACCACAAACTGAATGGCTTAAAAAACAAACAAACAAATTTATGTCTCATGGTTCTGGAGGTGCGGAGGACATAATTGAGATGTGGACAGAGCCACACTCCCTCTGAAACCTGTTGAGGAGAATCCTTTCTTGCCTGTTTCCAGGGTCTGGTGGTTGCCAATCCTTGGTGCTCCTTACCTTCTAGCTGTAGCCCTTCATGATCTGCCCCTGCACTCACATGGTCATCTACCCATGTGTCTGTGTCTCAAAGTCGCTTCCCTGCTTCTTCCAAGGAACCATGCACATGAGATTTGGAGCCCACCATGCCCCAATGTGACCTTATCTTAACTAATGACATCTGCAGTGACCCTGTTTCCAAATGATGTCACATTCTGAGGTACTGGGGGTTACGACTTTGTATTAGTTAGATCAGGCTGCCATCACAAAATACCACACACTGAGAACCTTAACACAAATTTATTTTCTCAGTTGTGGAAGCTGGAAGTCCAAGATTAAGGTGCCATCAGGATTGGTTTTTGGTGACACATCTTCCTGGCTTATAGACAGCCACCTTCTCCCTGTGTCCTCATGTGGCCTTTTCTAGGTGCATGTGTGACAAAGACTCTTGTGAGTGTCTCTTTCTTACAAGGACATGAGTTCTATCAAATTAGGTCCCCTTTATGACTTCATTTAATCCTAATAACCTCCATAAAGGCCCCATTTCCAAATACAGTCACCTTCGGGCTTATGACTTCCAACATATGAATTTGGGGCAATCACAATTTACTCCATAACAGACTTCAACGTAACTGAGGGAGACACAATCCAAACCATAAAAACTGTTTCCTTGGAAAATTGTCAAATTGTCTGTATCTTTTCTCTATATGTATATTTTCTCTCATGCAAGTCAGATTTTCCAGAGAAGATTATACCATTCTGAAAGGTACTTGGTTGCTAGCATTCTGTTGATAGTTTAATGGTTGGGGGCTCTCAGTTATTAATTTATAAACTGTAACTTAATTCCTCTCTCAGCTGTGTCAGAGATTTGCAAATCCAGAGCTCCTCTGACTCACTCTTCCCAGAGAATCAGCCACAAAGTTCTTCTGGGAGGAAGGAGGCACATCACCAAACCACTAGAGTGGGAGGGCATCTGGGGGCCTGCCTGCTCCTTAGGCAGACTTAACAGCCATTCTTCCTTTCTGTTGCCCTAGTAGCCAAGAATTATGTCACCATTTCTTGAGCCTCTCTGGAGCTCTGCAATGTCAAGTTGGATTGCTTCTCAATTTTTCCCACTCTCAGCTTAATATTCAGTTTTTTCAGGCCCCCTAAGTCTGTTGCTACTCATCCGCTTCCCTCCTAGCTCGAAAAATTTCAACCTTCTCTTCTCTTCTATATTTTCTGGACTCAGTATCTTTTAAAAAAAATCACTTTTACTGTTGTTTTAATGAGATTTGTGGTAAGGATACAATTAAATGTGTATATTCAGTTTATCATCTTTACCCAGATTCCCAAATTGACTTTGTGAGTGGCGTATTTCTGGTTGAAATATACTGTGATATCAAATAAGACTTATTTTTTCATTAACATTGGCTTTTAAAATGTGTCTACATAGAAGATAGGTTAAAAGTAATAATAGATATCATTTTTTAGATCTTTGACAATCATTTTAAAAGTTAATTTTAACTGACATACAGTGAATACATGTGTGTCCATCTTATCTTGGGTTATTTGGTTTGTAAATCAAGTATTGATAAATAAAAATCACAATTTTCACTTAGGACAGTTAAATAACATCACTTTATTATCATCCTTTAATGAAAGAAATCTACTTACAATTATAAACCTAATTTTTGATATGCCACATTTACTTATTATATGTTAAATACATACCAGTATGTATTTTCACTGCTAAAGTAATTGATGCTATTATAATTAAGTGACTTATACGCTTCCTTGCGTTTTCTAAAACCAATTTCTTCATGATCATCTCATGGCCATTACAATGAACCCACTTTAGAAAACAAGTGTTAAATTTAAGTAAGGTTATATAATCGGGGTGTATGTTAAATGAATGTCTAGCACAGTTCCTTCTAAAATTTTAGAATGTGAATTACAGTACTTCTTGACCTTTATGAAGTCAACAAAAGCATGCCTCCAATTTTCACACTAAGATATAGCTAGCCAAGCACAGCTATCTGGTCCTTTTCTAGCTTCCAATGCAAATGCTTTGGAAAACATACACAAAGAAAAAAAAATTCTCATAGTAACATTTAAATCTAATGGGCTAACTTGGGCTTTTGCTATTATCTAAGAAGAATTTGACCAGTTGTGGTGCCAATGGAAATAGATTTTTGAAAATAGGGACAGAAACAGTTGTTTCCATTAAAGGAAATGTTGTTAAGGAGTAATTTGGAGGGAGGCCTAGCCACCTCCACCCCAATCCCCAATGATGGAACAGCTGAAAATCAGAAAGGCTACAGCAACCAAAACACTTTATGGCCACCACCCTCACCGTGGGGAGACAGCTTATTCTCTCTCTCATATAAACATATAAATCTTTAAAAATTTTAAAAAAAACTCATGACAGGTATTCAGAAATATAATAGAAATGTAAAAAGATGAAATTCTTTTGAAAAATTACCAAAAAAATTATATTATACAAATATATGAAATTTTGTCTGTCTCTTGGCTATCAGAATATAGACTGATTCTTTTTCTAAACCACATATCCAAACTCTAGGTCAAATGAGAAAACAGTCTACAAAAGGTCTTGAAACACAAAAGTATATTGAGTTGAGTAGTTTTATTTTAAAGTGTTATATTAACTTAAAAAGATTTCCAGGGCGCCTGAGTGGCTCAGTTGGTTAAGCAACTGCCTTCAGCTCAGGTCATGATCCCAGAGTCCCAGGATCGAGTCCCGCATTGGACTCTCAGCTCCATAGGAGTCTGCTTCTCCCTCTGACTTTCTCCCCTCTCATGCTTTCTCTCTCTCTCTCAAATAAATAAATAAAATCTTTAAAAAAAAGAAAAAAGATTTCCAATAGGCATCTTTTTTTTAAATTTTTTATTTAAATTCAGGTTAATATGCACTGTAGTCGTAGTTTCAGGTGTACAATATAGTGATTCAAATCTTACATACAACACTCAGTGATCATCACAAGTGCACTCCTTTATCCCCATCAGGTATTTCACCCATCCCGCCACCCACCATCCCTCCAGCAACCCTCAGTTTATTCTCTCAGAGTCTGTTTCTTGGTTTGCCTCTCTCTTTTTCTTTCTCCCTTGCTCATTTGTTTTATTTCTTGAATTCCACATATGAGGGAAAGTATATGGTATTTGTCTTTGACTCACTTATTTCACGTAACATAATACTGTCTCGCTCCATCCGTGTCATTGCAAATGGCAAGGTGTCATTCTTTTTGATGGCTGAGTAATACTCTGTTGTATATGTATATACCAGATCTTTATCCCTTCATCAATTGATAGACACTTGGACTGTTTCCATAATTTAGCTATTGTAGATAATGTTGCTGTAAACATCAAGGTGCATGTATCCCCTGGACTTAGTGTTTTTGTATTCTGTGGGTAAATACCTAGTAGTACAATTGCTGCATCACAGGGTAGTTCTATTTTTAACTTTCTGAGGAACCTCCATACTGTCTCCAGAGTGGTTGTACCAGTTTGCATTCTCACCAGTAGTGCAAGAGGGTTCCTCTTTGCCTGTGTCCTCACCAAAATTCTTGTGTTGTTGATACTAGCCATTCTGACAGGTGTGTCTTGGCTATCAGATTAAGTATAGACTGATTCCTTTGTTTTTAAACCACAGTTCCAAATCCTGTAGGTAAAATGGGGGGCAAAAAATCTTCAAAAGATCTTGAAAAGTCACAAAAGTCGGTGGAGTTAAGTAGTTTTATTTTTAAATATTGTTTTAGTTTTCAAAGGCTTCCAATAGGCCTCTTTTAAATGAAGATCTAACACTTCAGTTTTATTATGTTATATCTTTTTTTTTATTACTATTTTAAGTAGGCTCCATGCCCAGTGTGGAGCCCAATACAGGGCATGAACTCATGACCCTGGGATCAAGACCTGAGCAGAGAATAAAGAGTGAGACACTCAACTGACTGAGCCACCCAGGAGCCCCTAAATATGTTTTTTTTTTTAATCCCCAAGTAATTTTTATCTACAGCCAAGGTGAAAATAATGAAGAGGTATCTTATGTTGTTGTGAAAAGTGAATAGTTCTTGCTACATTGTACTTTTTAAATATAAGATTATGTATGCAGATGGACGGACATCAAATAGCAAATAGTTTGTTTTAGAAACATCTGTAGGTAAATGGACTAATTAACAACTTGGAACATCTTGTAGAAAAATAATGCTTTAACAAAATTTAACAAAATCGTATGGTACAATTATGGGGGTAAATATACTCAGTTAGACTTTCTCCTAGTTCCAGCCATACACAAAATTTCCTCCATCAGTAAAGTTTCCCTCTAGCATCATCCACCTTTCTGCACCTTCCTCCTGCCTCTCTGTTCCTCAAACTGTGTTTACCCAGGGCCTTTAGGCTATCCTGCACCCTGGCACTCAGCCAGCCCTTTCTTACCCCCAAATGTCCTGTGACCTGTCACCCATCCCTCTCCACTTCAGTTCTCTAGGTGAGGTTGATTGCACATGCCCTTGAAGAGAAGTAATATGATATCCCAGGTTCATTTTTCAGTCATGACAGAGATTTATTCTTCCTGGAGTTTTTTTCCTACCAGTCTTTGCTTCTCAAGAACACTGTGTTATCCCATGTGGCATAAAGGCTGGTTCTTACTGTTTGAATGATTATTGTAGGCTCAAAGTATGCTGTTGAGCCTAGAATATAAAACTACAAGTTGCCTATAAAAGAGTATATTTTAGCTAAAGAATGACATTTTTCATGTTCTTTGTCCATTGTAGTCTTGCCTGTCACCTGGACAAAGGAGCATATCCTATAGTAGCTAAGTTAGTTCATTTGTGGAAATAGCAAGATGGAATTGCATGTGTGAAGGTAGATGGAATGGTGGTACCTCTGTGCCAGTCCTTAGAATACTTTATGTGGAAAACATAATAGGCCAAGACTTTGGGAGCACTTAGGGAAAGAAGAAAGTAGAGTGACCATTTATTTTTTATTCATTTATTTTTTTTTAGGTAGAGTGACGATTTAAGTGACGTTTAAGGGGCAGCTGGGTGGCTCCGTCGGTTGAGCATCTGACTCTTGGTTTCGGCTCAGGTCAAGATCTCAGCCTGATGGGATCTGAGCCCCCATCAGCCTCTTTACTCAGCAGGGTGACTGCTTGAGATTCTCTCACTCTCCCTGGGTCCCTCCCAGGAAATTCTGTGTGGTTCTTTATAAGGGAACTGTTTTTCTCACAAATACTTATTATCCCAAATAAATCAATAGTACCCTAAACAGTATAAAAAAGTGAGATGTGAATTCTCAGCCAGTATAGGTGGAGAGAGTTATTTTGGACTAAGAGGTCATTCTTTCCTAAATTCTGCTCCCGGGAACAGTTCCCATAAGCAGATTCTGCTTTTTACATCTTCTTTCCAACTTCCTTTTAAATTAATTATCACCTAGTTTTTAAATATTTTTGCACTTTTGCCTTCTCTCAAGTTCCTCAGACTGCTGAGGTTAGGGATGCGATACACGGGGCTTCTGTGATGCGCAGTCACTGGGGAAGACCAAGGAAGTAGGGTGACAGAAGCTTCCATTTCTAGTTACAGTCCTTCATACCTACCGACTAATTAATCCACGAGGTCTTTGGCAGTGATGCCTGGGATCTGCAGGTAAACCGTGTTGCAGCAGCTTCACCATCTGAAAGTATAATCCCCAGACATGTTTGGGGGAGCTGTACAAAGTTAAGATATTCTTAAATGGGGCAGTGAGGGAAGAAGTACCCCAAAGTTGAGGAAGCCCAAATCAATTCTAGCCTCATGTATTCACCCCAAATGCATACCCCTTTTTTAAAAAAAGAACTCTTTTCAGCCTTGGTCTCCATTCACTTTGGATTGAACTTCAACTAGCTTATTTTCAAGCATGCTTCTAACTTGGCACAGCTGTGGGAAAAATCCCATAACTGAGCCATCTGGGTTGGATAAAAGAGGGAGTTTTTCTATTGGTTTCTCACATTTTGTTCCTTTTTGTTTTTAGTGGGGAAAAATCATGATGAAGTAACCAAATTATTGCATAATGTTAATGAAGCGGGAGAAATCTTTTCAGCTCTATACTGTTGCTAAAGAATTCTATATTAGAAGGTCTCTCTGTTGTCTCTGAAATGTGGTGTAGAATGAATGTTTTGGGTGAACTGACTTGAGTGAATAATAATGGTCAGAAAATAAAGTTCTCTTTGGGTGGTCTAAAATTCAGCAGTGTTTATTTCTTTTTAGATTCAGCAAAAAAAAATTTTTTTTCTTGTGAAGCATATTTTAGCATTTTATGATCTGGATTTACTTAGTGTGGTTATAATTGAAATCATTAGGCATATGTAATTTTTCATTTTTTCTTAAAGACCAGCATTAACTGCTTTAAGAGTCAAAGAATCTGGAATTGTGAAATGTTGGAAAATTATTTATTCTCTGATAAGTCTGAGAACAACTTTGACAGAATAGACTATTTTGTATGTTATGAATTGCTGTGTGCAGTCCGGAGTTACTTGTTTGTTACTTGTTTGTTATTTGTTTGAGTTTCTCATCAATCCAGACCTTAGAATTAAGAAACTAGGGATGCCTGGGTGGCTCAGTTGGTTAAGCAGCTGCCTTCGGCTCAGGTCATAATCCCAGCGTCCTGGGATCGAGTCCCACATCAGGCTCCTTGCTCGGCAGGGAGTCTGCTTCTCTGTCTGCCTGTGCTCGTTCACTCTCTCTCCTTCTCTGTCTGACAAATAAATAAATAATATCTTTTAAAAATTTTTTAAAAAAAAGAACTAAGAAACTAAATTTATATTATTTATTTATTTAAGACAGAGCAAGAGTATGTGTGCAGGAGCGGGGTGGGGACAGGGGGGTGCTCAGGAACAGGCTCCTGGCTAAGCAGGGAGCCTGATGCAGGCCTTGATCCGAGGACCCTGGGATCATGGCTTGAGCCGAAGGCAGCCCCTTAACAGACTGAGCCCCCAAAATTAAGAAACTTTTAAGCAAAGTCTTCCTCTGCTCTTGCTTTACCTGATCCAGGGTGCTAGGTGCTGGCAAGATGATAGTGGACAAGATGGTTTCTGTCCCTGTTGGTTGTTATAGACTAAGCAGCAAGGGTAGGTGTTATATAAACCATTGCTAAGAAAGGATGGTGCACAGAGATTATACATGACCTTTAGAGGGGCAGGAGTTAATTAGGGAAGGCTTTCCTTTGGAAGTGAAGAGACTTCATTCCTGCAAGGCAAATAAATAATATATAATATTTAATAAAACATTAGTAGTTACATGGTGGGCAAACATTCTGTTGATTTTCACCAAACCTTATCCTTTTATGTCCTTTACTAATCCCTCCTACGAAAGCTTCTTCGTGGTAAGAACACCTTGACATCAGGTTTATGCCTATTTCATGTAGAAGGGCTTTGTTGCTAAAAGGCCCTGAGTAATATCTATCAAATTAATATATCACATAATTTTTCTTTTTATCATGCAAGTGTAATTATACACTGAGATCATTTAACATATGTTACTGTTAATATCACTCTTGTTATACTATCACACTGGTCCTAGCACAGAATAAGTTATAAAGATACAATTTAAGAAAAAAAATTGGGGGCACCTGGGTGGCTCAGTTAGTTAAGTAACTGCCTTTGGCTCTGGTCATGTTCTCCGGGTCCTGGTATTGAGTCCTACATCGGACTCCCTGCTCAGCGGGAAGCCTTGCTTCTCCCTCTTCCACTCTCCCTGCTTGTGTGCTCTCGTCTCGTGTGCTCGCTCTCTCTCTCTCTCTCTCTCTCTCTCTGTGTCTCTGTCAAATAAGTAAATAAAATCTTTTAAAAAAGGAAAGAAAAATTTTTTCCTTCAATAGGCACCACCCAGCATGAGCCCAACAAGGGGCTTGAACTCATGACCTTGACATCAAGACCTGAGCTGGGCTTAACTGACTGACCCACCCAGACACCCCAATAGTTTTTAATTAATATGCCATTACTGCTATTAATTACCATGACTCATAAATCTATAGCAACATGCCTCCTTCCACAAGAACATGATATTCCCCCTGTATATTTGGGACCTGTGCATTGCTCTCAATTTCTGTGATGGAATCAGAAGGATGGTTTCACAGTTGCTTCACTTTTTGTTTGCTTTATTTGTTTGAGGATTTCAATCAATTTCATTGTCTAAGGATATAAATCATAAAAATTTGTTTTCTTAAAAATGTTAAAAGATCATGAAATGAGGCCTACTTTTCTTTTGCAATCAAGGGTAGGTAAATGCATACCTATTAAATGGAGCATGGTCTTTTGATAGTAAATTTAGCCTATGGGTATATTCATTTTACAGTATTCACTCAGGCTTAAAATATCCTCTAATTCCTTTGAGAAAGTAAAGCTAAGAACACCGTCACATGACTGTCTGGGTTTCTGAAATGCTAAGGCTTTGTAAAAGCCTTGTGGATTTTGAGTAATAATAAAGCAGGTGCTGGCTTGTTAAATAAGCTAATCTGATCCATGCACTATAGAAACTAGAATGTAATTTTAGATACTATGGTTTCATATCACAGATGAGTCCATAATCTCCAAAAGAACTTGCTTAATTATAAAAGTATATTTTCTTGGAAAATAAATTCATTTTGATATTTAAATGATTTTAAGATTCCATTTGAAGAATCTTTTACTTATAAATGTTGTATTTTAAATTAAAATATTCATATTTCTCTAGTCACAAAAAATATAGTACATAAAGCACTCCAAGATTTATTTATTTTTTCTTTTTTAAAGGTTTTATTGACTTATTTGACAGAGAGAGAGCACAGGAAGGGGAGCAGCAGGGAGAGGGAGAAGCAGGCTCACCAAGAAGAGTGCCCGGTGCGGGGCTCAATCCCAAGACCCTGAGATCATGACCTGTGCAGAAGGCAGATGCATAACAACTGAGCCACCCAAGTGCCCTGCGTTCCAAGATTTAAATATAATTGCCAGTTCATTGTGACCAGTTTCAGTAGAGGTTTATTATTAAATAATTAGGAAGAATGGAAATTATAGTCTTGTATATAAGTTAGCCTAGTTCTTTAATTCTTTTAATAAATATCTTTGAGAATGTCTTTTGTTCTGGGTACCATAGGAGGCATCAGGTATACTCTTCGGAAACAAGACAAAGCAAAGTGAGCACCAAATAACATTTTTCAAGTAGTATCCCCACTGACTTCTATGTACTTTAT
Organism: Taxidea taxus jeffersonii; assembly: GCA_003697995.1. Lineage (NCBI taxonomy): Eukaryota > Metazoa > Chordata > Mammalia > Carnivora > Mustelidae > Taxidea > Taxidea taxus. The sequence goes on from RCUC01144433.1 coordinate 39,491, forward strand.
ACTTTGGATATCTTGGCCTCCCACTCAGAATATACCCACTTTAAAACTTTATGCATCTTTCTAACTAGCTCATTTATCCGATTTATTGGCCTCATGAAAATAGAAGGGGATTGCCAAAGAAGCCATACAGACTTTCAGTGCAGATGAGAATGAACACATTCACAGAGATAGAACCACATTTGCCAAGAGATCACAAAAATAGTTTAAAATAGCATTTCTCTGGCTGTTCCCCAATCTGCTGCATGAGAACATCAATGCTTCCTATCTTTCAAATCCTGCTCAGAGTCCCCTAAAGGGGTCTCAACCAGAGTTTCTTAACATGGTAGCCCTCTTCTCCATTTTCAGATCACTGTGGTGGTATCACCTTTACCACCAATCAGGGCCTCAGCCATGCCACACATGGCAGCAGATGGCACTGGGACTGATGCTTCTTCCCTCATTCTGGAACCTTTGCTACCACAGCCTTGCCCTAGCATAACCTTTCATGTGAGGGTAGGCGAAGCTACTATAATTATAGTGTCTAATAAAAACGCAATAGCTGAGGAATATGGAAATGTATTTCTCTCTCATATATAACAGTCCAGGTTAGGTGTTCATTTTGGCAACAAATTCTCCTCATGCCATCCTTCAAAAACTGGACTCTACCCACCTTCAGTACATGGCTTCCAGCATTGCCCTGCTCCCTGCCTTCCCAGGCCACAAGAAAGAGGAAGAGCCTGTGGGGGAGATATACCCACTTCTCAAAAGCCTCACCTCCCATTCTGCTGGGGAGAACTGGACGCATGGCCCCACCTACCTGCAAAGGC
>RCUC01144434.1:0-56770 GCA_003697995.1 Taxidea taxus jeffersonii
ATAATAATAATAATAATAATAATAAAATACCAGAGTTTGGGCCTTTTTAAAAAAATATTTTATTTATTTATTTGGCAGAGATCACAAGTAGGCAGAGAGGCAGGCAGAGAGAGAGAGAGGGAAGCAGGCTTCCCCTGGAAAGAGAGCCGGATGTGGGGCTCAATCCCAGGACCCTGAGATCATGACCTGAGGTGAAGGCAGAGGCTTAACCTTGTGAGCCACACAGGCGCCCCAGAGTTTGGGCCTTTTTAAAGACATTTAGAAGGATCATCTAAAAAGAGATGAACAAGTACTCAGGTTTAAGAAATCAGAGTAAGGCTGATCAACAGAATTCTCCTTCCTCAGCCAAGAATCTAATGAAATGAATAAAAAAATATATATACATATGGTAGAAAGGAAGATACTATCAGCAACCAAACATGGAAAAGAAAGTTACCTAAGGCTTCAGAAATTAGAGGTTGTGGAATGAAATAGAAATTTATATATTAGCTTAGTGTCTGTACATTTCAGCAAAGCTGTTAATATTAACCATCCTCCTAATAAGCTAGCAGAAATTTTTGCCATCACCCCAACATTTTGAAAACACAAACTAAATGGATGTCCTTAAATTTCTGCTCTTCTTACTGGTGACCAGGGGATATGGTTGCTGGGAAACCTGGCAAAAGAAGGAAAGTCAAGGCTCCAAAGCTACTCTGAACAGGGAATAGTCCAAAACACAATGGAAACTATGCAATGAGAGTGAATCATACTTTATAACTAGGAGAAATAGTACCTGATAAAGGACTTGATCAAACATTTTTAAAAAGAATAGGCAATGTAAAAGCACTCTTTTGGATGCCCTCCCCCCCATACCACTAATCTGCAGAAGGAGTGGACAATACTCCAAATACTTAACACTCAAACCACTCTTTGGTGGGAAAAACAAACTAGTTCAGGATAAGTAAAGAAAAGACTCAGTATTCACAAAGTCACCAAGTTGCCCAGGGGTTAGCAATATTAAAAAAGAAAATGGCAAACAAGCACTAAAAGGAAAAATAAGCAAGGGAACAAAAGAGCATTCTTCATTAGTGTTATACTTCACAACAAATATAATTGCTCCATGAATTTAATAAGCTAATGTCTGAAAGACATAAAGATAAACTAACAGCAACTGATGAAAAAATACATTGGAAACCTGTTGAAGGAAACAATATCATTACTGAATTCATAAACAAATTGGAATTGGCAAGGAACCAAAAAAAATCAGATTACTACAAAAAAAAAAAAAAAAAGCTTGGGATAATCAGAAATAACACAGGCAAGAAAAACAAAAAAAGATTAAACCGATTAGATGATAAGAAAAAATAAAAACATTTGAAATAGAGAAAAATTACAAGGGAACAAAGAAAGAGTATGTGTTTTTAAAACTTTCATAGAAGAACATTTTCCTGAAATGAATATAGAACTTATTGGCAGATACTAAGAATAGACAATATTTCAGCAAAATGTGATAGAGAAAAATGAGCACCAATACACATCATATTTAAGTTACTGAACTTCAAATACAAAGAAAGTTTTCTTTAGGTATTTGAACAGGAAAAGCAAATTACCCACAAGGTAAATATAACCAGGCTGGTTTTAGACTTCTTTCAATAGGAACATGCAATTCTGGAAGATAATGAGTCTTTGTCTTCAAAGATCTGAGGGAAGGAAATTGTATAGTGAGGCTATTATACATAACTTAATCAACTGAATCAATGAAAAACAGTTTATATGTTTTTATTTCTAACTTAGGTCATTTATATCTATAAAATAGAAACCTTGAGTAATTGTGATAGATGGTATAACACTTCACATATAGAAACACATATAGAGGGACGCCTGGGTGGCTCAGTTGGTTGAGCGGCTGCCTTCGGCTCGGGTCATGATCCCAGCGTCCTGGGATCGAGTCCCACATCGGGCTCCTTGCTCGGCGGGGGGCCTGCTTCTCCCTCTGCCTCTCTGCCTGTGCTTGCTCTCTCTCTCTGATAAATAAGTAAATAAATAAAATATTTTTTAAAAAAAGAAACACGTATAGAAATTTTTAAGGGAATTGCTATTATTAGGTTAACTTTTAAGAAGATAAAGGAGATTGAATTTTGAAATAAAATGTGAGATAACAAAAAGGAACTCTTAATATTATGGTGGTTTGAGAAGGAGGGAATTACGGCATTTGAGTGGTCTGATAATTGTTGATAGTAGCACGTTTTTAGTGCAATGATCAAAGATGAGTAACGTATGGGAATGAAGTGATGGAGAGAAGAAAGTCCAAGTTGTGGGACAGGTATAAACAAAGGCATGAAGATGGAAGTTGTATGATTCGTTCTAGATCACGTGAGTCATGTAAGTTACTTACATAAGTGGCATGGGTAGAAGGATAGAAAAAAGCAGTAACAGAAGAATGGGTTGACACAAATTTGGAGAAGGCCTTGTGCACTTTTTATATGTTACCCATTAAGCAGCGTGAAACCATAAAAGCTTTTAGAAACAGAATGGGCATTTTAGTGTCTACTTTATAACCCATATAAAAGGTTAATAAAGCAATAGCTTCTGTAATAACTGAAATGACTTGATTACAGATCTTTCCATGACCCCAAGTTTTATTTTTTTTCCTTCTTCAAAGAGACAGAAAAAATGCATGACTTTGAAAAGATGTCCTGAAACCATTTTTAGCATTAGACATTTATTGAATATCTACCATGTGTGAGACCCTATTCTTAGATTTCTTAGATTAGGATCAGTAAATATCCAGCATCATTTCTGTATTTACGATCATGTGTTGTAATCATTAATGTTTAGCATGTCAACCTTAAGTTTTGTAAGGCAAAGTAGTACCATGATTAGTAAAATAAGAGAATAAATACATTGGTTAAGACAGATTGTCTACTGTCTTGTTAATTTTGGCCATTCTAACTGGTGTAACGTGGTATCTCAATGTGGTTTTGATTTGAATCTCCCTGATGGCTAATGATGATGGACATTTTTTCATATGTTTGTTAGCCATTTATATGTCTCCTTTGGAGAAGTGTCTGTTCATGTCTTCCACCCATTTTTTGACGTGATTATCTATTTTGTGTGTGTTGAGTTTCAGGAGTTCTTTAAAGATCTTGGGTATCAGCCTTTTGTCTGTACTGTCATTTGCAAATATTTTCTCCCATTCCGTGGGTTGCCTCTGTTTTGCTGAGTGTTTCCTTTGCTGTGCAGAAGCTTTTGATCTTGATGAAGTCCCAAAAGTTCATTTTCACTTTTGTTAGAATGGCCAAAATTAACAAGACAGTAAACAACATGTGTTGGAGAGGGTGTGGAGAAAGGGGAACCCTCTTATCCTGTTGGTGGGAATGCAAGTTGGTGCAGCCACTTTGGAAAACAGTATGGAGATTCCTTAAGAAATTAAAAATAGAGCTTCCCTATTACCCTGAAATTGCACTACTAGGTATTTACCCCAAAGATACAGATGTAGTGAAAAGAAGGGTCATCTGTACCTCAGTGTTCATAACAATGGCCACAGTCACCAAACTGTGGAAAGAACCAAGATGTCCTTCAATGGACGAATGGATAAAGAAGATTTGGTCCATATATACAATGGAATATTATGCCTCCATGAGAAGGGATGAATACCCAACTTTTGTATCAACATGGACAGGACTGGAGGAGAGTATGCTGAGTGAAATAACTCAAGCAGACAGAGTCAATTATAATATGGTTTCACTTACTTGTGGAGCATAAGGAATAACACAGAGGACATGGGGAGCTAGAAAGGAGAAGGCAGTTGGGGGAAACTGGAGGGGGAGATGAACCATAAGAGACTGTAAACTCTGAGAAACAAACTGAGGGTTTTGGAGGGGAGTGGGGTAGGGTTTGGGTGAGCCTGGTGGTCAGTATTATGGAGGGCACGTATTGCATGGAGCACTGGATGTGTTGCATAAACAGTGAATTCTGGAACACGGAAAAAAAAAAAAAAAAAAAAAAAGAAAGATTGTCAAAATGGTTAGGAACCATAGACTAGGCCTTAGAAATTGAGAAAACTCAATTACACTAGACATCATATTTCCTAAGTATTCAGTTTTTCTGAATTCTACTCTAGTGAGTAACGCACTGTGAAAGATTGGCTCCTTTTTCCCCCACCATGGTTGAGAATATCAACCGCATCAATCATTTTCAAATGTGTACCCCCTATAGAAGTGGACAGTTTTTTTCTCCATAACCTGATAGTTAGTATAATGTGTTGAAAGAACACTGATTATATCTTAGAATGTTATTATTAGCTGTGTAGTCTTGGCCATGAGAATTCACCTCTAGGACTGTGAGGTTCCTTATCTATAAATAGGAAGAATACTAAGTAGAACCCAGGGTTATTGCAAACATTAAATGAGTTGCTTTATAGAAGGGGTTTGCAATGGCATATTGTGTATGCAGAATGAGTATCAACCAGTCACATTTTCTCTTCCCGTGTCACTGGTCTTGGAATCAAGAAACCTGAATATTTTATGACTGAATTTCACAATGTAGTCTTGTACAGACAATTAAGCAATTGTCTGTAATATATCTCTTATGTTTCTTGTCTATAATATATCTCTTATCTGTAATATATCTCTTGTCTGTAATATATCTCTTATGTTTCTTTCAGCATGGGAATCTGTGATATAAATATTGTGTGAAGGTGATGTAAAGAGTGGTTATAGGATGCAGGGATGCTGGGAAGTAAAATCAATTTAATGCTGCCACACGAACAACTATGAATGTTTGTTGCATGCCCAAGGTGTAAATGATCACTTCCCAGAGAGTGAGGAAAGCTCAAACGCTTTGGAGAACATTGCCTTTTTGCATCCATGACCTTTACTCTTAAGTTGTCTGTTTTACTATGGGTGATGCTCTTCATATATGACAAATTGATAATTCCAAATGCAACTCCTATGTGAACCACATGCACAGACTTATTCATGTTGATCTGATCACTATCTGGAGCTTATGCATACCAAATGCTGCAGTTTGGGTTCTTTGGGAAAGAATTATTTTGGAAAAGAACTCATCCAGAAGCTAATTAGAGAAATGGCAGGACTTCCATATTCCCTTTCTATCTCTTTCCTCTTGCTTTCTTTTATAGGGTCTGAAATGTGATGAGCCAAACTTGAAATGGCATGTGGTAGGAAGTGAGCTTGATTGCCATTTTGAATTTTTTCAACTTTCCTTTATCCTCTAGGATAATTGATTATATATAAATTTTTAAAAATTGAGAGAACTTCATTACACATAGGTTAAAAAATCAGCTTGTGGTCTACATATGTGAAAATTGATTTCAAATTTTAGCCAGGCTGTTTTGTATAGGTCAGTTAAGGAACAATCATACTAAAGAATAACGGGTAGTGAAGAAGACTGTTCAAGTGGTATATTTTCTATTTAACTAGGTTTTCTGGCATTCCTGCCAAGTCCAGTTCTCATGAAAGATAATTTATTTCTTTGTTGGGTGGCAATGAAATCTATTTAGGCAACTGTGATATGGATTTATACTCCATTGAACTGTCACTCTGATTTAAATGCCTTGGTCTTATATGGAGGTTGCTTAAGATGAAGACTGGGTGTGAAAATATTCTAAATAAAAACACCACTATATTAGGAGCATTATGAATGACCTTGTTACATTTTCTCTAAAATTAGCCTTAGGCCTAAGGAGTGCAGGGGAACATTATCATTTCAAGTTTATTTAGATACATGGATTCAGTAGGATGACAACAACTTATTTCAAAACTAAAATATCATCCACAAAGATCAACTCTGTTCCCTTGCCAAACAAAATTCCATTAACTAACTTAAATTGGACTTAGTAACAATCACATAAACCAATTAGTCTCAATTTTTAATTCCATTAGCAGTATTATTCATCAATGCATTGCCAGATAGAGCTGTGCTTCTTCAGACTTTCAACGGATTAAATAAATATAACCTGGGGTGCTAATTATACACTGATGATGCAGACACTTCAAGATTACTTCTCTTAATATAGATAGATTTTTTCAGAAAATAACTTTTTAAAGAACATGTCCTTAGTCCAAACTGAATCTTTCATTTTATATTTTAAAATGAATGTGTGTCTCTAATATATAATTGGATCTACAGTAACCTTTGGGCTTTGGTCAAGATAATCATTTCTTTCCATAAAAAACCAGATAACCTTTATTTTTATATTCTCTGCAAAAGCTATGGCTTTCCAGGTACTCTAATCTTGTGTATTTTGTAACCTTTTATGGTTCTTAAGGGAGAAATTAAGTGTCCTGGTGACTTGTGTTCTGATCCTGGAATTATGAGGGAGTTAATCATTCAGGACAATGCTCAACCAATGGAGAATGGAAACCTGCAACCAGTTGGATAAATGCTCGCATTTTCTGCTATGTAAGTCACTCTTTCTTTACTCCCTAAGCAGTCCCAACCAAATCAAGTCCTAATGCTTACAGTGATAAAGGACACATTCACCCTTGCATTAGATTTCCTTTTTTCCTCTCATGGTCTCAAGTTCCTTCCTTCCTCCATTTTTTCCCCTCTGGATTTCTCTCTCATATAATCTAACCTGAATACAAGTACTGTCTGAGGCCCTGCTTTTGGGACAATCTCAACATAAGAAAATAACTACATCCAATAAATAATTTGTTAAATATTTTACCCATGTTTTCTCTAATTCTCACTACAATCTTAAAGTTTTATCTTATGTTCCTCATTTATATGTTAAGAAAATTAGGATTCCAAGAAGTTAAGAAGTTTGCCCAAAGTCCCATAGCTAATAGATAACAAGGTCAGTATTCCAAATACATATGTCTGACTGCAATAGAGCATGGCTTTTGCTTTGCACTCTAATGATGCTACAAGATATATTTCATTCATTTTTGGCTTGGTATTTTGGCAAACACTTTCCTACTTTGGTCTGGCTCTGAGCTTTATCTCTCATGTTTACTCTTGATTTATTCTTTCCTGGGATGTATCTAACCACTGATTAGGATGGCTTATATTCCCAGAAAAGCCCTACCACTCCTACATGACATGGTTTAGATTCCAGGGCAACCAGTGTTTAGGGATTAAAAAAAGCTTGCCTTTACAGGTGATAGTCTCAAGTGAAGATTGACAAGGTTTGGTTTGCATTTTTGGCTCTGGTGAATATCGGATTAGCTCTTGTAAAGATCACAAGCAATTTTTCTCTCTCTCTAGATATTTTTTCTAAATTTCAATTTCATATCTAAATTATTTTAGATATAATAATTCTTAGACATCTTTAATGAATGGAACATTTTGAATTCACAAGCATAGTATTTTTCCTCTGGACACAACAAAAAATAGGCATTGTAGAATTTAAAATTCTTTAAGTACTGTCTGACGATTAACTTAAATTATGTGAACTTCTCTAACTCTTTGAGGCTATGAAGTCATATTTCATTAATTTCCATAAACCGAATAAGTTTCTCCCTCAAATTAGTAGCTAGGAGCAACTACAATTCATTAAGTTCTTATTATGTGCTCCTTTTCATGCATGTCAAAAGAACTATAGTTTGGCTAAAACAACACGGTGATGAATTTGCAGAAAGGCTTTTGGTATTCCTAATCAAAGGAATATATAACACTGACATGACCAATCATTGCCTTCTTTTCCTGTTTTAAATATGGTTTTGATGAGTAGAGCTGCAGCAACTATCTTGTGTCCATAAGGAAAAGACCAAGAGGACCACATTTATTTCAAACACCAGAATAATTATGAAAACTTTCTTGTATATTTAAGACTGTGTAAAGCACTGTAGGGAGCATAACATAAATGTTAGCATAACTCTTGACCTAAAAATACTTATAACACATTTATAGAAGTATAGAAAAGAGAATAAGGAGAATGTGGTCAAAATTTTATAATAATTGGTGCCTTGATAGCTTCCAAAGGCAGTCATATGCCCAAAGGAGAAGATTCAAAGATCTTGCCAGTGCAAAGCACAGAGAGCTGGTATCATGATGATTTTGGCAGGGGGTCCCACTGACAGGTGTGCTCATCTGGGGAACTATCTTTCCTATAATGACTCTTTCTTCCTCAAGAAGAGTGCTTTAGTCCATGCCCCACCACCACTGAATAACCCAAAGAGATGGACTGTGCATTCCAGATCAATATCATGGATCCATGAGAGGCAAGGTATCTGAATTTAAGAAATGAAAAACACTATTATTCCCTCCAATTGCTAAAAACTCAGAGATGAACAATATTTTCATCCAAATTGTCTGGCTTTCATTGTACATATTAGAGCCAGACATGTAGTAAACCAGATGCAATTTGAGACTTGTGGAATTTATTTCTCAGCCAAGCAAGAAGCTGAATTAATAGACTTTTACTTTTACTTTTGTTGAAATGAGAAAGCTGAAGATTTTCCAGCATATTCTTACCAGATGGCATGCTCTATTGCCTACAATATTGCTTCCTGCTGTGGATCGTCTCCATCTTGGTCTAGTCCAAGGTGGAGAAGAAAAATGCATATCTGCTTATTTGTATGGTAATCAAAGCAGGAGGCAGAGGAAAGATCAGTCTCCCTACCTCCAGTAGGGCTCAGCTTGACCTAGCAGTGCAATTCTTACAGACTCTGGTAAGATAATATATGTCTTCTTAAAATTCAAAAGCAGGGAAATAGTAATCAATTTTGGTATAAAATAAAGTGATTGGCTCTTTGATGGCTAATGACTTAAACAAAGAGAATGTGCTGATATTTATGAGACCTTTGAGTGATTGTGGAAAAGAAAGACTTAATATCTTCATCAAAACCAACTAAATAAATTCACCATTTTCAAGACAGTTTTAAATATGAAGCAAGAGTTTGTTACTCATATTTTCACATAAGATCTTTCAGAAGTTTTTACGTGTCATGAAAAGAGATGTTAGAGACTAATCATCTTTAGAATTATAAATAACAGTAGAATCAGAAAAGTGTATTATTGAAAGTTATATTTAGGTCAGCCTAGATTAAAATCTCACATTTTACAGTTTAAATAAGTGGTTCAGAGAAGTGAGAGATTTAACAAGGTAGAAAAGAGAACATTTATACATTGAGTTGATACTGAAGTCTAATCTACCCCTGATAATTGATCATTAAAAGTAGCATGTTTCTGATAAACTCTACATAAACAACAGTGAATACTATAGGGATAGTTTTCAAAATAGCTGGTGATATTTCAGGATGGCGCAGTTCTATTATCCCAAGTTTTGACCCACATTTATATCTATTTCTACCTGTTTCTACACATTCTTACATTGATTTAAATGGCTAGAGACCATCTATAACTTGTTTCACTTTGCCATGCAGTTGTGCAGAGATAAGCCTTCACAGAGAAAGCACTGGATGCCATAATTCTTGAAACATAATTAATATTTGGTCCAATGTTTTATAAGTCATGTTCACATACATCATTTCTTTTGAGCTCCATAATGTCCTTTCCCATTTCACATCTATGTGTAACTTTCCAGATTTGAGAGTCCATGAGAAATGTTTCTTGTTGGTCCTTGGGTTATCTGACTGCCCCTGGCCATGGTGTTATGAACAGTGTGTTCTGATTCCTTTATAGTCCTTGTGGACAATATCTACTAAAAATTATATTCCCCCATTAATACACAAAACAGAAGCCAATGATTCCATGAAAGAGTATCCAGACATTAGCTAAGATAGAGTGATGGATCTTAGGATATCACAAAAATAAATAAATAAATAAAAATCCACATTTATCCACTACAAAGCAAAATTAGGACTCAAACCCTTGTCTTCTTACCACTGTTCTCTGGCTATTTCAATTCCTCATGCTTCTTACATTTCCTTAACATCAAATATTTTCAACTAAAAGCTCCTTTGGGATTGAATTCTTATGTAAATATCTCTTTCTGGATCTCTCTTTTTATATTTCATATAGGTTCAAAAACTTATTTCAGGTTATAATTTGCTGTATTACAAGCATCACATTTATCAGTTGAGTTGTCTGTGTGGTCTCTTACTGTTCTATAAATATTGCCTTGAATATAGTTTTTCATACTAAGCTCTCCTGTGTTTCCAAACTGCATTATCACATCTGCCAGGTGTTTAGGGAATACATTCTTGAGCAATGAATGTCCTATCATCAATATTGAAATTGCACATGTTAAGGCTTTTTTTTTTTAAAGGATTCAAGTCTTACTTTTTTATTACAACCATGATTCATTTCTTCCAATACTTTCTCTGTATAGACATTAAATTAAGGTTGATTTCTATTTATTTTGTGCTGTGGGAGTACCTGTAGTTTGTAGCAGTATTTATGGGTCAAGAGGAAGTGTTAGGTGTTAAACTGCATAGGAAATTGAAACATAGTGATTTATAACTTGAGGGGAATGCATTGGTGTCATCACACAGTTCCCTTATTTATAAATAAAAAGCCAAACTCATCCCATCTTACCTTGCTCTGTAATCATTTTACCTTTTGGTCTCTTTAAATAAACTATATAAATGAAAAATGATGGAATTTTTAAAAATATTCTTCTCTTTTAGCTGTAAATCTTAACCTGTTCTTACTAGTTTAATGAAAACAAAAGATGCTATTGCACTCTTAAGTCAAGGGCAAGGAGTCCAACCATTCTCTTTTCTCACTTCCACATTCAGTATATCTTATATACAGATCAATGCTCTTTATGTGATATTTACTTTTCTCACCACCAAAAAGAGTAACAATTAACCTCATTTGAAAAAAGTGCAACAAAAATAATCTTTTACAAGGAAAAATAAAATAAAATATTAGCTGTTCAGTAGATATGAATGTATCCACTCTTCTGTGTATCAAGTATAATGGAAGCCACCTTGTGAAATAGTCTGACTAATCCACACTGTTCCAGAATTGTGCAATAGCATTTTCCTCCATTTGGCTTTCTCAATCAACAGACGGAAAATCTCTCACTCTCCTGCATGCTTGGCTATTAAACTTTTCATACATTGCCAAAAAAAATTGTCAAACAAATAACCCGACATACCACAGAAAGCAATTTCTAAAATGATAAAGTAAAATCTAATCATGCAAAAGGTATGATGCTAGAATGGTAATATCAAAAGATTTTTGTGTGAAAGATTCCATGTCTAGCAAGCCTCAAGTAGTTTAAAGGTTATTTAAATATTTTCCCAGAATCTGAGTCACACCTTATAAAATTCCAAGGACTTTCATTCATTCATTCCCCTGCATACACCCTTGTGAACAAATGCCTGCTGGTTGCAGGATACATACTTTAGATTTCATTCCCTTTAATCGCTGGTCCCAAAAGGAAAAGATTTCTTTTCTTCTTCTTCTTTTTTTTTGCATAGTATAGAAAGTCAGATGTCAAGTATACACAATTCCCTGAGGATGAAGGTTGGGGCTGGGGGCGAGGGAGTTTGTCCAATCAATCTCTTTTCCTGAAACTCCTCCCCTACTCTCATTCAGTGTATCTTAGATCCAGGTCAATGCTTTTCATGGAAATGACTCTTCATTGACTGTTTTCCAGACCACCCAAAGAGTAACAACCTCATTTGAACAAAACTGTAACAAAAGAGAAGAGAGAGAGCTAGGGAGTGACTAGGAGGAAGAAGAAGAGGGGGAGGAAGGGAAGAAGAGGTTTTTACTATACACATAAAAATGGTTTTACTTAGTAATCAGGGAAATTCACATCAAAAGGAAAATGAAAATACCATTTGAAATACATCCCATCGATAATGTTCCTCATCTATTTTTTTTCTTTGACCTTTACTGAAGTACAATTTAAAGATAAAATTGTATGATATTTTAAATACATACATATAAATAAATATGTATAAATATTTATATGTATTTATATACATATAAATAAATATTTATATGTATATACACATATATACGTATATCTACATATATAGATGTAGAAATACATATACATAGATGTAGATATCTATATCTATATTCAGATACAGATATAGATACATAGAGATATAGAGATATACAGATCTATTGCTATATCTGTATATGTATATATAATGCATACTATATATAGTATGCATTATATATAGTATATATCAATATACATATACATATTATGCACATGTATATACATATACGATATACATATATGTTACGTATACATGCATGTATATGTACATGTATAGTATGTATATGCATATTATGTATGTATATTATGCATGTATATTATGCATATGTATATACATATAGTATATACATATATATCATATATACATGTATGTATATGTACATGTATAACATATTTATATCTGTATATATATTTAAAAATTTATATTTTATATATGAATATATACATATCTGTATATTATATACAGATATAAAATATATTTATATCTGTATATATAATATACATAATACATACTATATATAATGTATAATATATGATATATGCTATATATAATGCATATATAATGCATATATGTGCATTATATATATGCATATACAGATATAACTATAGATCTGTACCTCTCTCTCTCTCTCTCTCTCTATATATATATATATATATATATGTATATATATACAAAATCTTCCCTATGCATTCATCCACTGATGACCACTTAGGTTGTTTTCATGTGTTGGCTATTATTAATAATGCTGCAGTGAACAGGTCAGTGCACGTATCTCTATGACACCCTATTTTGATTCCCTTTGAATATATACCAAGAAGTAGGAGTGCTGGATCACATGGTAGTTCTTGGTAGCTCTACTTTTCATTTTTTGAGGCACCTCCATATTGTTTTCCATGGTGGCTGCACAATTTACATTCCCACCAACAGTCTGCAAGTGTTTGTTTTTTACTGCTTCCTTGCCAACATGTGCTTTTTTGATGATAGCCATTCTGACAGGTGATATCTCACTGTGGTTTGGTTTACATTTCCCCGATAACTAGTGCTGTTGAACACCTTTTCATGAACATTTTGGCTATTTGTACGTCTTCTTTGGAACAGTGTCTATTCAGTTTCTCTGCTCATTTTTTAAGTAAAAAAAAAAAAGATGTTATTTATTTATTTATTGAGAGAGACTCAATGGACAAGGGGGAGGGAGAGGGAGGGAATCTCCAGCAGACTCCATGCTGAGCATGGAACCCTACACAGGGTGGGATCCCAAGACCCTGAGATCATGACTTGAACATGAAATCAAGATTCGGACACTTAACCAACTGAGTCACCCAGACACCCTTCTGTTCATTTTTAAAATCAAATTGGGTTTCTTGTTATTGTTATCAGTTTGTATGACTTCTTTATGTATTTTGGATATTAACTCCTTATCTGATATATGATTTACAAATGTTTTCTCCAATTCCATAGGTTGTGTTTTCATTTTGCTAGGTATTTACATATTTATGTATTTACTTATTTTTTACTCTGCAGAAGATTTTTAATTTTCTGAGTTCTACTTGTTAAATTTTGCTTCTGTTGCTTTGCTTTTGATGTTATATCCAAAAAAAAAAAAAAAAAAACTGCTGCCAAGAAAGATGTCAAGATTCTTCTCTATGTTTTCTTTTTCTAGTTTTATGGTTTCATTTCTTCTGTTTATTTTTTATATTTTTTTAAAGATTGTATTCATTTATTTGACAGACATAGAGCACAAGTAGGCAGAGAGGCAGGTAGAGAGAGAGGAGGAAGCAAGCTCCCTGCTGAGCAGATAGCCCGATGTGGGGCTCTATTCCAGGACCCTGAGATCATGACTTGAGCTGAAGGCAGAGGCTTTAACCCACTGAGACACCCAGGTGCCCCATCATTTCTTATGTTTGTATCTATAATCTACTTCAAATTAATTTGTCTGAGTCATGCGAGAAGGATCCCAACTTCATTCTTCTCTATGTGGTTATCCATTTTTCCAAATACCATTTATTGAAGAGACAATTCATCCTTCACTGGGTATTCTTGACTTCCCTGCCAAACATTAGTTGCCTTTATATGTGAGAATGTATTTCTGGGCTTTCATGTCTGTTTCATTGGCATATGTATATATTTTATGGCATTTCCATAGTGTTTTGATTATGATAGCTTCATAATGTAGTTTGAAATCAGGACGCATGATGCCTCTAGCTCTGTTTTCCTTCTCAAGATTGTTTTGGCTATCCAAATCCTATAAAATAGGATTTTTTTTCTATTTCTGTGAAAAATGCCATTGGAATTTTGATAGGAATTGTTTATAATCTGCAGATTCCTTTAGGTAATATGGACATTGTAATGATAGATATTATTTCTTCTAATCCATGAGCATGGAGTATCTTTTCATTTGTTTATGTCTTCTTCAATTTTGTTCTTCAGTGGTTTATAGTTTTCAGTGTACAGATCTTTCATGTCCTTGGTTAAATTTATTCCTAGGTATTTAAATCTTTTTTATATAATTTTAAAAGGGATTATTTTATTAATTTCTTTTTCTGATATTTTATTGTTAGTGTATAGAAACACAACTGATTTTTGTATATTGATTTTTTGTCCTGCTACTTTACTGAATCTGTTTATTAGTTCCCACAGTTTTATGGTAGAGTTTTTAGTTTTTTCAATATATATCATGTCATCTACAAATAGAGGCAGTTTTTCTTCTTCCTTTCTGACTTGATTACCTTTAATTTTTTTTTCCTTGGCAAATTGCTTTGGCTAAGACTTCCAGTACTATGTTAAATAAAAATGGTGAGAATATACATCATTGTCTAGTTCCTCTCTCCCCACTCATGCTCTCTCTCTCTCAAATAAATAAAATATTTTTAAAAAGATGAAAAACTGTGGCATATATATACAAAAGAATTTCTAAAACACACATGCACAAACATACATATAAAAACATAAGGTTTAAAAAAAGAGGTTAAAGTGACCACATGATTAATACTGTTGAGTTTTTTAGAAAAAAATACAATTTTGCCAGTACTTGGGAGTCATGGAGACCTCAACCCAGTTATTTTCTCTTCCCTCTCTTATAAGCAGCTCCTATTCTGAAATTTGTATTAAAATCTCCTGGATTTTTTTTCTTTATAGTTTCTCACTTATGTATCTATCCTAAGAACAAAGTTCAGTATTCTTGCAGTTGACATTTCTATAAATAGATTCACACTGTATGTATTCCTTTGCGACATGATTCTTCCACTCAGTGTGTGGTCAAGATATATCCCTGTTGAGGTATGCATTTATGTTTCAGTCATTTTCATTACTATATAATAGCCAATTACTTATTCAACAGAGTTTATTGGATCCTTCTACTTTCAGTGATCGTTTGGGTTGTTTCAAGTTGGGAAATATTATTAACAATGCTCCCATGATCAGTCTTATGTATCTTGATACAAATGTGCACACCATTTTTCTAAGAGTAAAACATTGAGTCCCAAGAAATATTTCTACATTATATTTTAAATATATTCAAAATATTTCTACATTATATTTTACATTACAAAATATTTCAATTTATGCTTCCATATACTTTATATACTTCCATAAACAGGGTATGAGAGTTTTGTTGCACTTACTTCTGGTCATTTTCCAAGTTTTAATTTTTGCTAGTGTAATCATATGATTTTAATAATATGCCCTGATTGCTAATTCTTTAACAACACCACTGTCATGTATCAAGAGTCATCAGAAATTCATGAATTTTTACTTCTGTAAAGTGTTTCTTTAAATTTTTTGTTTATTTTCTGCTGGATTGTTTGCTTTTTATGTATTTATATAATTATTTTTCCTATATGATTCCTATATTTATATAATTATTTTTCCTATATATATTTTCATGAATATTAAATCTACTATAAAAATGCTTTCACCAGGAAAAAATCTCATATTTTAATATATTTGTCTCAGAACTTTATAACAATTCCTCAGATTTCTGTAAAAGTCCTCATCTTAACATTTAGAAGGTCCTCCTTAGTACTGAGGCAATCTATTTTTCTAGACCAAAATTATTGTCCATGATGTTCCTGTAAAAATACTCATTTACTTTTTTCAAAATAAATCTTATTTCATGTTTTCTAGAGAGTGCTTGACTTGGATTCATCTGTAGAAAATCAACCAATGCTTTAAGACATAACTTGACTTTGGCCTCCTCTAAATTTTAGCCTTGAGCCTCATTTAGAAATAATGTCTTCCTTATTTTCCCACTTTGCCCCCACTTTCTTTTAAAAATATTTTATTTATTTATTTGGGAGAGAGAAAGAGAGAACATATTGAGGGGGAGGGATAGAGGGAGAAGAAGACTCCCCACAGAGCAGGGAGCCAGATATGGGGTTTGATCCAAGGACTCTGAAATAATGACCTGAGGTGAAGGCAGACATTTAATCAACTGAGCCACCCAAGAGCCCCTATTTCTTTTTTTGTTCATGGGAAGTAAAGGAACACCAGTGTTTTTTACTTACCCACTAATTGTTAGACCTGATTATTTTATTCAGTTTTTTAAAAATCTTCATGAAATTATGTAGTAGAACATATAATAAACACATTTTATTAATAACAAAACTGAAACATGTCTAATATGTAATCTAATCTACCCAAAGAAAAACGAACTATAATTATGGTAAAGCCAAAGTTCACACTTCTTTCTGCCTAATGCCATCACTTATGCTTTCTCTACTGTTTCATCCCACTGAGAGGTATCATATTCTGCCCGTCCATATATGTATTTATAGAGAGAGTCCAAGGAAGGGCACTGCAGCCTAAATTCCTCTAGTGGCCGAACGGTGGCTCTTAATAAGGTATGTCCACATCCTAATCTCAAGAACTTTTAAATGTGGCCATATTTGAAAAAAACAAACAGACACAAAACCAAACCAAAACAAGAAAAAACAGTATTTTCAGGTATAATTAAATCAAAGATCTTAAAATGAGATTATCCCATGAGATGAGGTTACCTAAGTGGGCCTTAAATCCAATGACAAGTATCCTTATAAGAAACAAGAAAAGATATAAGAGATGAGATGAGAAGGCCATGTGGCCGTGACAGGCAGAGATTGGAGTGGTGCAGACAGAGGCACGCTGACAGCTCCCAAAAGCTAGAGGGGACGAGAAAAGATCCTCCCTGATAGACTTCAGAGGGTACACCCTACTGCTGCTACCTTGATTTCAGACTTCTGTATTCCGGAACTATTTCTATTATTTTCTATTATGTTAAGTCTACCATTTGGTCATAATTTGGTAAAGCAACTCTATCTCCTATTAGGAAACTAATATACTGGGATTTACAAAGTTTTTGCCATGTAATCTAGAGCAAAATATCAAAGCTCTCTGGGCATCCGTTTTCTATCTGAAAAATGTGGATGAAAAGAGCTATCTGTTTGTTTTTATGATTATATAATTTAATAAATGCAAGGTCTTTAAACATTGCACAGTACAAAGGAAGCCCTCAAAACATCATAACTATTTTTATTACTGATTTGTTATATTGCTAACTAATTTTAAAACTTAAGAACAAGAACTGAAATATATGTATCTTTATATTCTGACAGAAAAGCCTCACACTATTCCCATTCAAAACATTCACCAACCTGAAACAGAGAAGAGTTAGGATGTACCAAACAATTACACTAGTCCATTGCAGTGTTAGGGATATGTTATTAAGAAAATAATGATTCTTTGAAGTTAGACCACAGTTTAATATTATTTAAACTTTAAAGTAAAAATATTGCTGATAATTCAATGATGTGGTATATTAAAAAATAGCATATTAAATGTACACTATAATTTCCCCCAAATGGAAGATCTTTTACAAAAATTTTCAATCACTGCTAATCTACGTTGACTTGCTTTAATTGTCCCAAGATTATCAGTCTTTGACAAACCAAATTCAACATTTTTCATCAACATTACTTCTCAGGTACTCCCAAAGTAACTTGAGCATGGCTGTTCTCTCTCTGAATGAACTTGAGACCAAGACTTTTTTGTCACAAAGCAGTCAGAAGCAGCCCTGACTTTGAGGGCTGTTATCACAGCACAGGTTACATCATCTCTTCATCTTGGCCAGCACTCATAGAGTCTATATGCTTTAGAGGTGTCTCTGGCTAGAGTTGCTTGTTTCACCTATTAAAGTACTTTGCTACCAGCAAGTCTGCCACTGTAATCCTGGGTTCCAGGAAGGTAACAAGAAGACTTATTTAGTATAGGATTAAGTAAGAATGTCTGGAGATAAAATCTCTGAGTTCAAATCTTGGCTTCATCAT
The DNA here is from genome assembly GCA_003697995.1 of Taxidea taxus jeffersonii. NCBI lineage: Eukaryota > Metazoa > Chordata > Mammalia > Carnivora > Mustelidae > Taxidea > Taxidea taxus. Next base: position 18,176 of record RCUC01144434.1, read on the forward strand.
TAGTTGTGAGAACATGGGTTAGTTATTTTACTTCTGTGTTATTCTTTTCCTTTGTGAAAAAGAACACAAAACACAACCTTGTAATAAAGATTCAATGAGTTAGGGAATATATGCCATGTAAATAGGTAGTCACCAAGTGTCAGTTTTTAATTTAATAAATATTCATTTTGAAGGAAAACTTAGAAGATGAGCTTATACTGGCCGGCTACAGAAGAGGTAAATCAGTCCTTTCCAGGAACAAATAATAATTCTTTCTCAAAATGGTTCACTTTAACATAGCTACAGCTAGAGTTCATAAATGGGTTCTCTAAAAAGGCAAATAAATAGCACCCATTTTCCTCACAAATGTTTGGAACCAAATGTGATATAACACAAAGGAGATGACCCCGTCATAAAGGCAGAGAGGGTGGATGCATTCAGGCTCTACGTTCTCTAGGTGTCACCTTGAAACAACAAACACTCCCAAGGGAAAGACTGAGCCCAGAGAGCAGACCCAAATGCTAGGTCAGTCCCTCCCACTAACCTTGATGAGGATTGTCTAAGTCTGTCCTGGCTGCTATGATAAAAATGCATCAACTGGGTGGCTTAAACAATAAACTGTTATTTGTCACAGTTTTGGAGGCTGGGAAGTCTAAGATCAAGAGGATGGCAGAATTCTCTCAGTGTTTTCACATGGTAGGTGGAGCCAGGGAGCTCCTGGAATTTCTTTTATAAGGGCACTAATTCCATTCATGAGGGTTACATCTTCATGGCCTAATGATCTTCTCAAAGGCTCCACCTTCAAATGCCATCACATTGAGGATTAGGATTAAACATACTAATTTGAGGAGGACACAAACATTCAGTGATAGAAGACAGGGAAGAGACAAGGGACCAAAGTCACTGATGTGCCCACTGTAGAACTTTTAATAGATTTGTTGAACCAATGGCTGACATTCACCAATCAGACTACTCTCAGCACCTCAGTAAAAACTGAGGGGATTTTTTAATGAATAAAAAAGCATTATCAGTAAAGAGCCCTGGAAAAAAAAAAACTTCCCAGGGTCACACTTGGGTGGTCTTACAGGGGCATTCAGTGTGACATTCTAATAATATTTTCACAAAAGCTCTTCTATTTTGTAGACACCGAAGTAATGCTTGAGGGTAGAGAGGGAAATTTTGCAATTAAAAAATTGTTGAAACAACTGGCTTATTTAGCCAATAGGCTAAAAGATACTTGAACTATATTAGACCATGAGCTTCTAGATATAAGCCTTTGTCAGCTAATGAAGAAGCTGTAAAATTAGACATCCTGGATCTGAATTCTGGCTCTTCCTATTATTAGCTGTGCAACCCATACAAAATGCAGTGATCCTGCTTAACCTTTCTGGACCCCGGAGGTTTCACATATATAAAATGGTGACAATAACACCCACCTTAAAGGATGATGTGAGGTTTAAATGAGTGAATAAATGCATTACTCAGAAGACTTCCCAACACATGGTAAGAGATTGATGTTTGCTAATAATAGTATTATTCTTAAGATTGCCCCCTTTTTTTTTTCCTTTGTAGCCTCTACAGTGACTTGCACAAAACAAATATTCAAAAAATGTTTCATGGAAATATGAACCAAAACATTTTACCACATATTTTAACATTCTATTTCAAGGACTTATTATTAAAGTATAGTGGAAGAAATCTCTAACTGGGCAAACCTTCATAAATGTAAGCAACCTGTAACTCAAATTTCATTTAGGTAGAAAGGGAACCCTTAAACAAAAATTAAAGAAAACTGCAATGAGCCACCCGAAGCTTTAGAATTGACTTCTTGGAAACATACTGACAGGCACTTAAGAGAGCTTATGGTCAAGGTACTGACATGGTGCAGCCATGGTAGTCACCTCAGTTACAGAAAAAGCCATCTCTATGAAGCCCTGGCTTCATTTACAGGAGCAATTCCAATGGAATCACCATTTTCAAACTGTAAAAGTGATATCTAAACATAAGACAGAGGGAAGGAATTAATATGGACCGCATGCCAACCCAGTGCTGGGAACTGCATTAAGCAGTTACCTAAAGAGGTATTCAATCTTATTTAATCCTCACCACCACCCTGTGAAGCAGGTATAATTATCCTTTTCTTTTCTTTATTCTTTACAGATGAGGAAATAAACACTCCAGTGTTATGTGAATTTTCAAGATGAGACAACTAGTAAGTGAAGGAACTGGAATTGACACTAACACTTATTTAACTACAAATATCTTGCAGTTAGCAATCTTGAAAGACAGATGTGAAGAGAAATAAGAGAGGAAGAGTTTCACTTCAATTCAAAGTGAATTTTCTGCTTTATCAAAAGTGTGCCTACACATGTAATGATATTTTACTAAACATGGGAATGTCATATTTAGGAAAACACAGGAATGTAAATGAGAATTCACATGCATCTGTATGGGCTATTTTGTGATTTTTTTTAATATAATCCCAAAAGAAATTTTATCAGCTGGAATTTAAAATATGGAGGCAGTTGAGAATTCCCATAAAGATTAAGACATAATAATTTGAACTCCACTCAATGATATGTACTCCTTTGAACCTATTCTGCTATTACTTAAAATGAACTCAACATCTAGATAGCTACCTGGAAAACCACAGTGCTGGTGTGCTCTGGAGCTTGTGGGCCAGGTAAACTTATATTGCCAAAAATGCTTTTAGAAGAAAAGGTAAAAATAAAGTGTGGCTGTAAGGATTACACCAAATATATAATTTCTAGATGCAGTTATGTAAGTTGTATAAATATTTTAATACTGTGCCCACATACTGTAAAAGGTGTGGAGAGAAAGTAGCCAATTTCTTCAGAGCAAACTTAACTTCACAAATAGCCCTCTACTGTCAACTCAAACTAACCATATGTTAAATTCTCACTGCCCAGATTTTAAAACTTCCTCTTACTTGTGTTATCAATATGGGCTTTCTGATAAATGTTATGCTGTTATCAAACAAGTTTCTTTTTAGAAAGTTTGGCAGAAAAATTGTAGGAGGAAAGACTCTCAGGTGGTATGTACTACCCACACCTTCTGTTTGTCATCCATCTGCAAAATCCCCTTCCCTTAAGTGGATACATAGTCCATGGCTTGCTTCTAAACAACAGAAGAGCAAAAAAATGTATGTGATCATGTGTAAGTGATTACATCACAGAGGTTGTAATACCCATCTTTTTTTTATTATTTCTTGTTAGCTTTGAGAAAATAACCGTTTTTGGAGGATTATTTGGTAACAAACTGGTAGAGGACTCTGAATGGCAAAAAGCAAGAAACTGAGGCACTTAGTCTAACAACCTGCTGAGAATTGAATGTTGGCAACAACCATGTGAGCCTGGATGGAAGTAGATCCTCCACAGTTAAACTGAGATGGGACTGCAGCCCTAATTAATGCATTGATTGCAGCTTTGTGAGAACCAGTAGTAGAAGACTCCTAAATCCAGCCAGAACTCTGATATTATAACTATTTTTATCTAAACACAGTTTAGTAAGTATCTTCCTTACTTACTCAAGTACTTACTAGATATTATAATATATAGGCTCTTTTAGAATTTTTTTTTTTACTTTATTTAAGCTTTATTTAAACATATGATGTAACCCCACCACCCTCACCCAATCCCTCTTCCCCCCCACCCCCCTCAGTTTGTTTTATGACATTAAGAGTCTCTTTTGGTTTTTCTCCCTCCCGATCCCATCTTCTTTCATTTTTACTTTTCCTACCACCTTAACTCCCACCCCCGTTGCATCTCCACTTCCTCATATCAGGGAGATCATGTGGTAGTTGTCTTTCTCCAGTTGACTTATTTCGCTAAGAATAATACGCTCTAGTTCCATCCATGTCATCGCAAATGGTAATAGCCAAGTTATGGAAAGAACCTAGATGTCCATCAACAGATGAATGGATAAAGAAGAAGTGGTATATATATACGATGGAATACTATGCAGCCATCAAAAGAAATGAAATCTTTTAGAATTTTTTAATCAACATTCATTTATTAAGCACCTACTATATGCTAAGATTCATCCTGGGGTAAGCATATGGTTACTGACCTGAAGAATGTTTATTCTTTTGGCAAAGACCAGATGTGTAAGAAACAAAGTATAATATCTATCTCACAGGATTATAACAGCAAGCAAATAAGACAATGTGCATGAAAACACTTATCAATGTGCCTGACATATAATAACTATTAGTGCATTTAAAGAACACTTTCTGTTTGTTTAACATTGAGTTATGTGGCTGTGAGTTCACAAAGAGCCAAAAATGGGGAGCTCACTAACAGGTGGGGAGATATAAAAGGCCTGAGTAGACTTGCCTAGAAAAAAAAAAAAAAAAGTCATATGGTAGTAGGTAAATATGGGGGATATAGAGTTATAGCAGTCCTACTTTAGAACTGTAGTAGGAGGAAGAAATGGAATAGCAGAAATGGTAGAAATATAGTTTCTCTGTGGTGAAAGAGAAAAGACAGGCGATGATTTTTAATTGCCTAAAGGACTAGATCTTAATCAAACCATCTTACTAACTAAAAAAAACCTAGTTTGATAGTTATTGCAGTTAAAAGATACTTATTATCTTTAAAACTTTGCCTGAATCATTCAACTAAACTAGAAATTATTCAGTTAAGAATTATGTCATCTGGGGGCAACTGGCTGGCTCAGTCAGTAGAGTATGTGACTCTTGGGGTTGTAAGTTCAAGCCCTATGTTGGGTGTAAAGAGTGCTTAAAAATAATGAAATATTTAAAAAAAAAGAATTAGGCCATCCGATCTAAAACATCGAATTGTGTTTGAAATTCAGCTGTGACATTCCTTGGTAGCTGCTATCAGATACATTTGTGCTTAGTAAATCTATTGCCAATTAATTAGTTATTAATTATTCCCAATTATGCTTGGGAAATTTATTTCCAATTCATAGTTATTACTGGTTATGCCCAATTATTCTTGGTAAGTCTGTTGCTAATTCATTTGTTATTATGAATTGTGTTTGAAATTTCAGTTACAGCTATTACCAAAAACGGTTATGCTTTGGGAAATCTGTTGACAAGTAAATCATAAAATTCTGCTCAGTGCTATATTCTACGACTTTTTCTTTGCTAACTGGAATAGTCTATTTAGCTAATTAAAAAATGCTTAGAAATAACACAATATTGTACAAAACAGGGAAGGATTTATAGCAATGGATTTGTTACTTGAAGCAGCACTTCAAATTATCATAGGGCCACAAGCTTCAGTGGAATTAGAACTGTGTAAGAGAAATCTGGAAGAATTCAGGCATAGTACCATTCAAAAGCTAAAAACAAAAAACAAAAAAGTAAACAAAAATCTTATTATTAGAGCAATAATGTAACTTGTCATCTAAACTGGGACACTTGTGAAAGTAAACGAGTTAACATCCAGGTGAAATCCTGAGGGAACTGACAGAAGCCAGGACAGTCCCAAGCACATGGGATTGTACACCTTTCTCACTGTTCAATGTTAATGAATATTGTTTTTGTCCACTTTTTGGCCAACAATGTTTTTTTTTGTTGTTGTTCTTGTGGTAGTTCTGAAGGGAAATAAGGTGAGGGTTAGAGATTTTCTAGCTTGTTTTATGAATAACAGTAATAATAATAACTGTATGTTTGTCTAGTGCTTTGTAAATAATAGTTTTAAAGAAAACTTCCCATGAGCTCATAATGTATGATAATAATTTATGATCTAAGTGTTCATTCATTTAATGAATATTCATTGAGCATCTTCTACATGCCGGGCACTCTTGTAGATGCCAGGTACACATTGAACAACAGGACAGATGAAGTTCATACATGCTGAAATTTATATCCCAGTGAAAAAGTGGAAAACGTTTTCACTAGAACAAAGCTAACCAATTAACACAAATACTGAAACATTTATTCCAGACTTATTAATGCCTTATACTTACTAACTGAGCTAAACATTTGGTCACTTTGCCAGTTATTACCACCACTGTAGGGATAAAGAAACTAATCCATAAATTTACTAAGCAGAGCCATAACTTGAATCTGTGGCATACTAGATAAGTAGGCATATGATAAATGGGAATCCAGTTGAGTATTTGAATGTAAAGGTGTTTTAGATATTGTGCAAGAGACAAATAGATAGCTGATCATCACAGTTCATATTTTCCTTTTCTTCCTAAGGTCACACAGAAGCCATGAGTCCTCTCAGATTGGTTAGGTGACATGAAACCCAACAATAGAATGTGAGAAGTGATGGATGACATTTTCAGACCTGGATCATAAAGATTTCTCTTGTGGTGACACTCAACAGCCCCACTTCATTTCAGCTGGACCTGAAATAACGTCCGATAGGCTGGGTCACTGGATGACTGTGTGGGGAGAAAATCACACCAAATTGTTCCCCTCTTCTATACTACCACAAGATGGAGAAACAAACAGCTATGGTGTTTGAGCCAATATATATTTTGGAGTCTCTTCACTGTAACAATTCACCTATATTCAGTAAAACAAAAATATAAATGCCTTGCCATTATACAGCCTCTTCTCCCTACCCAGCTTTACTATTAATCATGGCACGTTTTTCTTATAAATCTTGATGCATTTCAAATCCTTTTGAAACTCAGTGCTACAGACAACCAATGCTGAATAAAATGATGGCACAAAATGAAACCTGGTGTCATCATATTAACTGTTACTAATTTACAGATGTGGGAATGGAGGCCTGGAGAGGTGGTGAAATTAGATTTGTGTAACCTGAGTCATGAAGCTGTCTACCACAGCAGGTTGGAGCATATCATATCAAGAGGAAGGTGAAATTTTACTTTCTAAAATTATAGGATAACCTTTTGATTGAAAATATATTAGAATATTATCTAATCTATATTCTGGAGTCCTATTAAAGTCAAATTTTTGGAGCACCTGGGTGGCTCAGCCTTAAGCCTCTGTCTTTGGTTCAGGTCATGATCCCAGGGTCCTGGAATCAAGCCCTGCATTGGGTTCCCTGCTCCGTGGAAGCCTGTTTCTCCCTCTCCTACTCCCGCTACTGTGTTCCCTCTCTCACTGTGTCTCTCTCTGTCAAATAAATAAATAAAATCTTAAAAAAAAAAAAAAAACCAAACAAGCAAAAAAAACAATTTTTTATTTTTTTTTGCCCGGTAAGAAGTAGGTCATATTTTGCTAAAATTAAGGTACCATTTTAATAGGACTTAAATGCATCAACTATAACTTGAAATAATGGAGGAGTGACAAGATCTAAAATAAGTCTTGATATACGGAGTTTCTTTTAAAATTACTTGCAGTGATAGAACTTAAGTTTTGTTACATTAATGGAACTTAGAATAATAATAAAATCTTAGTAATAATTTGGCACATAAGTATTAAATACATGATAATTGCTACATTTAGTAGTATTTTTATTGTGTTATGTTCTCAAGGGATTAGAATAGAGATTAAGAGAGTGGGTTCTACCATCACACTACCTGGGCTTAAATCTTGATTCTACCACTAACTCTCTGATATGGGTCTGTTTCCTCTATAGCTCCTTAGCAGGAAGTTGAAAAAATACCACATAGATGTGTTGAGAAAATTGAACAGAAACTGTATGTGAAGTGCTTACAACAATGTTTGACACATGGCAACAATTCAATAAACGTTAGCGCTTGTTAATGTAAGGAAAATACAAAGGATTTCTTTCTTAAATCAACTCTCATTTCTGTCACATATATTTCAGTCCAGAAAATAACCAAGTAAACAGATATGCTAAAATTAAATAAATGAATAAAATGCCTTTTGATGTATTATTAATATGGAAAACTTGTGTTCTTTGTAAATGTTTTTCACCAAAGGGAAAAAGGAAATGTTTAATGCTTGAGGAAGACCTAAGCTGGGGAATACTATAAAGTCCTTATTTAAAGCCTACTCTTCCTGTTCCTCACTGAAACTTTGAAGGCTGGGGTGATTTCTATCTTGTTCATCATGGCATCCTAAGTGATTGACATATCTCCCTTTCACTGACAGCATATAAATATGTTTTGAATAAATAAATAGGTTAGTGGCTATACTCAAGTCATTGTATCTATCCAGACCTTAATTTTCTCATCTATAAAATGGGAATATGAGTGCCTAACCCAGCAACATAGTATGCGGAATATGTGACTTACATAGTCTCTAGGCTCTAATAGGCATTGGAAATAACTGTGGGTGTTAAAACTCTACACTAAATGTTGCATTGTGTGATACTTTATAATTAAATACAAATTATGAGGTTAGTATTTTTCTTAGCTACAACTCTTCTGTTTGCTGGAAAACAAAATCAACTTGAGTGAACCTGGGGATAAAGGGAAAATTTATTACATGAACATAGTCACATCTCATGGACCCCAAGGGCAGCAACACACATAAAGGATTACAACCAGGACACAGAAAATCATCCAGCCCTCAAGCAGCCTCTATTCCAGTCTCTCTGGGTCTCTGACAGCCATCCATCCTGAGTATTTACTTGATTTGCTTCTCTTTTTAGGTGGTTTTCTCTACTTCTCCCTACACGTGCAAATGATGGCTGCCTGATGCCACAACAGCCCAACAGTCAAGCCAGACTAAGTTTAGTGCCTTAAATCCCAGCCTTTCAGGAATAAAAGCAGATTGTCTTAGCTAGGAACAGGTGATGCACTCTGTATTTCCAGGAAGACAAGATCAAATACAAACACAGGTACCAAGCTCTATACTTAATGCTGTGGGAGGCAGCATGGTTAGTTCTAGGGGAAATGGTAGGATTGTGGGCTGGATGTTGTTACCTTACCAGATTTTAATATTATTATATTCATTTGAGAAAAGAAAAATTAGACAAGGGTCAGAGAGTTTGAGTAATTTGCTCAGAGCCACAGAAAAAGTGAAAAACTGTAACCCAAATACTGCCTTTCTGACTCTAATAAACACTTTCCTGTGAGCTTGCCTCCTGTTAAGTAATACTGAGACCTCTGATCTCTTAACTTTTCTGTATTAATCTCTAAGGTGCTTTTAAACTGTTTGGCTTACTCTGACTAATGCCTAATTCTGGTGTCTACTAAGCTATAAACATTCTGAAATCTACATTTCCATTTTCCTGTTCTTTTCAAACACAGTCTTTTCTCCCTTGCGCCACAGAACTAAAAGAAACCTACTTTGTAGAATATGTGCCTCAGGAGAAGAGCAGTTTTAAGAACATTAGGTAGCAAAACACTTGCAAACTTTTGAAGTATATTTTGAACACAGCTGTCACTGGAACTGAATGCATTTTCTCTTCATTTCTAAGGACATTAGAATAAAGTTTTTTAAGATGGTGTGAATCCTCAAGCTCCTTCTTTGATAATAAAAACAATTAAAATAATTTTGTGAAGTAGAGAATAATATCTGTGTGGATATTTAAAGTACTCACTAATGAGTTGGCCTAGAAATGCTGTCCTTCCAGCATTGACTTCAAGCTAGTATTTTGAACTGGGTTACTTTAGGATGATTATGTTGTTATGTGGGGGGTTTTTTTTGCTTTTTTTTTTTTTTTTTTGGTGAAGAAATGGATAACCTCAGAAAACAGATCACTGAGATCAGTTCAGACTATGATTAAAAAGAGAAATTGAAATTGAAATTTATCTTACTTATCCTTGTGTCTTTTTATTAGCTGACTGCATGCAATTGGAAAAGAAGATATTAATCAAAAAATAATTACCAGGTCAGAAAAAACTTCATCATTTTTTTAAAAGATATGGAGAAGAAGAAAAAAAAGTTAAATGTTGGCAACCCAGCAGTTTGGAAACTTTGCTAAGGCTTTGAAATTTGAATGTGAGCTGTAGAGCACTCAGAAAAAGTGAAATAAGCAGGTTTCATTGTATTTAATTTGGCCTATTAAATGTAACATGATGGAACTTGTAACCTAGAAATATTTTCTTAGGTATATTCACTAGGGAAGGTAAGCATAATTACAGCTGTTCAGACTTCATGCAAACCAAATTGGCGTTATGGACAATTAATCTTTTGAAACATTAAGATAGCTCTGTAATTTCTCACTTTTGTAAAAAGTAAGAGGAAGCAACATATATCAAACTTTAGTCAGCAGGCCAGAAGTTTACTTAATTGACAATATAAGACAAAGCATCACTAAATTTTTATTACATTGAGGCAACCCATAATTCAAATAGTCTATACAGTCCTGAGCATGCATAATTATGTCCTAATCCTTGCCTACCTAAAAGAGTAATAAATTGGGCATTGGCCTTTTTCCCCTTATTCTTTTGGTATATGTTTGATTGAAATAACTCATCAAAGGGTTGGGATTTCTTAGAATAAAGTGATGTTATAATGTCCTCTCTACCCATTCAGGCAAAATGTGCTATGCTGCTTATAGTTCCAACAACAATTAACATTTGCCAAAAATAAAAGGAGCATGGTTTCAGTGGGCCTGATGAATTGGAAATAAGGAGGTTAGCTACTACAGACTTGGAAAAATTAATACATATTTTAAATCAAATTCCTTACTGTGGAATAATAAAAAATATATTTGATCCTGGAACAAAAACTCCTCAAACACTTTGAATTTTCTGAGTGATAATAGAGTCTCTTTTTCTATTCATTTCTATTTCAAGCTTATGGTAATGAAATAGGTTAGGGCGGGGCTCCTAGAAGGCTGTGGATGGATGGGACCAGTCACCAGAAAGACCAAGTGACTAGAGAGTTAGAAAGGGCTGGAAATTAAGCTCTATAAAACTCTTGAACAACAGTATTCTGTGAACTTTCAGACTGGTGAACCAGAACACATCCATGCTAGGAGAGTAGTGTAACCCAGAAACTCCTGTCTGGGACCTTTCCAGACCTTACCCTATGAATCTCTTCATCTGCCTGATTGTTTCTACCCTTTAAAATACTTCCAAAGAAACCAAAAATCTAGTGAATAAACTGGTTTCCTGAGTTCTGTGAGCCACTCTAGGAAATTAATGGAACCTGAGGAAGGGGTTGTGAGAATCTCCAGTTTATATCCAATTGGTCAGAAGGACAGGTAATGACCTGAACTTGTGATTGGCATCTGAACTGGAGGCAGTCCTGGGAGATTGGGCTCTTAGACTATGGTATCTCACATTATCTCCAGGTACATAGGTGCCAGAATTGAGGTAAATTGGTGGGACACCAGGTCAGTGTCACTGAGAATTGAAGAATAACTTGGTGATGTGAACAAGGAAACCACATTGGATTTATCATTAAAGAAATAAGTTAAATTTTTCCTTAGATTATGCTCAGTTGGTTTAGGGGTAGATACGTAAACAAAAGGCCTGGTTTGAAGCTAGGCTGAAGAAATTGTCCGAGTTACAGTAGGGTAAAACAATGACCTATAATATTTCTGACACTTTTATAGAAAGTCAGAGTTGGCTATTAGGTGAGTTTCCTAAAAAGTCAGAAATACACAGATTGGTCTATGCAGCTTTCAATTATGCACCCAAACTTACCAGAGAGAAGCTAATTACCTTGACCATATGCTTCCTCCACTTTTCACTGGGAGTCTCTCATGTTTTGCCTTTCCCTTCTTCTTGTATACCGCATTACATTTTATTTTAATTGTCACCTTACTAGAAAATGAAAGGGAAATATTGCTGTAGGGATGGGTGAAAATTATAGGTTTCAACATTCCCCAGATGGGCTGGCTCCCTGGCTTTAGGGGCCCTGTTTTCCAGAATGTAAGTTTGAAGGTCTTGGCCCAATGCCTAACCCTGAAGTCTATGGACAACAACGCAGCATGCTGCTTGGTAAACATGACTTTATGTAAAAGCTTTAGAGTTGAAGAAGGACCTCTGGCTTCCCAGTGTTTTGACTGTGTGGCCATGCCATATAACTTCTCTCAGATTGAACTCTAAATTAAGTTCTGTAGACAGTTAACCTCTACTGTCTCTTTTAGTTATGACAATTTTTTCAACTTTAGATGAGGTTCCTTCTTTTCAAGACTTCTTCACTTTCTACCTCATCCATTCCCAAGACTGAGCTAGGTGCATTCTTCCATCAAAATACATTACTGTAATTCACATTCATCCATGGATTTTTCCCTAGATCTAGACCTGCATCCTATAGACAGAGACTCTGTCTTATTCTTCTTTAGAACATCAGTTCTTTGCATAGTGTTCAGCCCATGGCAGGTGCTCAGTAATCACTGGTTGAATTAGGAAAGAAAAAAAGAAAGGAAGGAAGGAAGAAAAAGAAATGAATTAACATTAATCACTCAAATAGTTTCAAACAACAATGAAACTAATTTTCCCCCTGATCTCCTGAGTCCAATATTGACATTGGAGGGGCCTAGAAGGTAGGAGAATATTTACCTATTATTTCATAATTGATAATATGAGCAATAATAACTGAAATGATTGAGTGTAGACTCATGAATGAAATTATCTTATGGAATAGGCACAACAAACCTCTGAGATAGGTATAATTAGTATCATCATTTTAATGACAAGAAAATTGACATTTAGAGTGATTTAATATGTTCCCAGTTTCCCAGCTAGAGAGCAGTGAAGCTTGAATTTGGGGTTAATCTGACACCCAAATTATTTACCCAATATGGAATTTTGCCTCCAGGCTCCAAGTGTTACAGCCCACCAGTGGCAGAGACAGGACCCCAACCCTAAATCTTCATTTCCAGTATTTTCTGCCAATCTTCATGAAAGTAAGATCTACTTATAAGTATAATTAGAATTATCTATCCATAAGTTTTTAAAAAGTGGATTAAACTTTATTCAGTGAAAGTTGCCCTTTTAACATGAGCTGATGGACTCAGGGATGCACTAAATGAACATTTCTTCTTAGTAGGTGCCAATCACAAATGACAGCAGAGCATCACTAACTATAAAACAATATGCAGAAACTAGGTGGCTGATACAATCATGATTATTTTCATTTTATCAGAGAAGATACAATTAGGAAGTAAGATTTAGTGAGATGTTTTCAGATAAGGCACTTGGATAATATAATAACAGCTAAGGACACCTCTTAAAAGGAAAAATGGGGTGTCAATTGAGAGACATAAAATAAGTATATATTTGTGTGTGCATTATGTCTGTGTGTATATTGTGTGGAAAATTATAAACTATACATATGTTCTATACATGTGTAGGTGTATCCATAGAATGCCTGAAGGTGGGGCACATAGATAGCTCAATGGGTTTAGCCTCTGCCTTTGGCTCAGGTCATGATCTCAGGGTCCTGGGATCAAGCCCTGCATCACATCGGGCTCTCTGCTCAGCAGGAAACCTGCTTCCCCCTCTCTCTCTGCCTGCCTCTCTGCCTACTTGTGATCTCTCTCTCTGTCAAATAAATAGATAAAATCTTTAAAAAAATAAAATAAAGAATGCCTGAAGGTAATTGCTTATTCTTTCCCTTTGTAGGAATATCACCAAGAATATCTTTATTCATGTCTTACATCCTAGATGTCTTTGATGATGTCATGAGATGATTTAGCATTTTTTTTTTGGTAGCAATTTAGCCACCCTCCGCCATCACTGGACATCTTTTTGTTTTGCTTCATCACTCTCCATAAAGATGGTGTCATCACCTGAATACAGGGATGTTCTTTTATGCTGGCCTTGGCTTCTTAACAACCATTTGCACTAAACTTGGAAACAGGAGCCTTTAAGCCCTGCTATGAATCTAACTTTTCTGCTGTAAATGCATATGGTATTGGAATCAACAACATTCAGCTAAGATGTTTTTGTTATGTGTCTTTTGATCAACCTCTGATAGGAAAATAGTAAACAAGCAAACCTCCTGTCCATTTAGACTTATTAAATATTCAAGTGATTCCTCAAATATACTCAGCCTTGCTGTGGCTTCATTAACGTGCAGCTCCATTACATTTTACGATAGAACACTCGTACAATATGCTTCCTGCAGTGGCTGCCCACAAACAAATAAATTGTTGCATTCTTCACCAGTCAAAGCTCAAAAGTAGTCCAAAGTCAAAGAGTATTATAGTAATCAAAGCTGCAGGTTAGAGACATGGATAATGATGGTAAAATCTACATCAGTGAAGAAAGAGGCCACAACTGCCTCATGAAATGCAGATGGGAATAACAAACTTAGTGCCCCTTATTCTAGAAGTCACTTCCAAAGACCCATTTTAGAAAGCCTACGTGTCCACTAAGAGGCCATATTTACTGGTGACAGTATTTGAAATTACTAAAATTGATAATTTGTAAGACTATGTAAACAAACAAAAAAACCTAATGTCTACCATGATATAGTAAATGAAAATGACAACATAAAGGAATCAAGGACATATATGAAATATGATTGCAATTACTAAAAGTACACAGGCATGGGGACAGATATGAAAAAAACAATAACAAACCTATAAACCAAGAACAATGAGCTCTGTTGTTTACCATATGCCAAACATTTTCCAAAGCTTTTTATATTATTTTATAATGCTTAAACCAATCCAGATACATCGATATTTTTATACACTTATAGATAAGAAAACAAAGCTAATACTAAGAAATGCGTGATGCTCCTAATGTCATTTAGCTAGATGAGAATATAAAACTGTATTCTGTTTAATTCCAAGTACCTTCCATTATGCTACATTGCTTTCTCATGGTAAATGATGTTTTGTTACATGACAAAATTATACAGATTTTTATCTCCTCTAATTTTCTATATTATGTTGACTTTAAATTCAATTTTAAAGTCTACTTTGGACTATACAAAACACCATGCTCATCCCTAGATCCAAGATTTCAGCCTTTCTTTAGAGACTTTTCTCCTACTGAAGTGCAATGAGTCATGCTGTAGCTTGTTTTAACCACCTTCATCTCAGATTGTCTCTGTCTTTTTAGAGTACCACCTGAACATAAGCCCATAGTGAATAATTAGTTCAGATTATTTGATTTTGAAGTGGAATGTGCACTCTACTTTTTGAGATAGGATTTTGAATCAACATGGGGACATGTGATATTTGCTTCCACAAAATCTTTTGTAAAAACTGATGATATATTAGAATCAATGCTTCTGAAGATCTCAGGAGTCAACATAATTATGTGGGCAGGATTTATTCATACAACGAATCCAATAAAAGAGTTGTGCAAGGTATTAGTAATAGTCAATCAAAGTAATCTTAACTCGTGCATGGCACCACCCATACAACTTTGCTAAAAGGAACCACTCAGTTTCAGGTTATAGTCAGTTTTTCATTCATTTATACATTCCAGAAATATTTGGTATGTGCTTGTTCATTGCAGGTACTCTTCTAGACCCTAAGGAAGGAAAGCCCAGTGATGAAAAGTGATAGAATCTTAGAGAAGAGAGTCAACTAAAGATATGATTACAATACAATTACAGACATGTGACCCTCAAAAGATTTTGGCAAATATTGATAATATTAGTTCTAGAAAAAGAACTAGTTCTAGAAAAAGTAGGGGCGCCTGGGTGGCTCAGTGGGTTGAGCCGCTGCCTTCGGCTCAGGTCATGATCTCAGGGTCCTGGGATGGAGTCCCACATCGGGCTCTCTGCTCAGTGGAGAGCCTGCTTCCTCCTCTCTCTCTCTCTGTCTGTCTCTCTGCCTACTTGTGAGCCATCTCTGTCAAATGAATAAATAAAACATTAAAAAAAAAAAAGAGAGAGAAGTAAACTCACAAAGAACAGCCTAGGGCTTTCTGCACCACAGCCTAACAGAACCAGAGTACTTAGAAGTGTTTTGTTTCTCTTGGTTGTCAACTGGTCATTATTTGAGGTGACCTTAGAAGTTTAGTAAATTTGGTGTTACTGCAGGCCATAAATCAAACAAATCAGTACATTCAGCCTGAAAATGATCTCAGTGTGTTTGATATTTTTTTTGTAATTTAATCATGTTTGGTTTTTTTGTAATATTTTTATTTATTCAATTTGTTAATTAACCTCACCACTTCCTTTATGTAGGGAAATCCTGAATAGACCAATGACCATGTAGAGAAAACTAGTGGAAAGTACAATAGATCTAAAGTGATGAAGAGTCTTGGAGAGATGGAATTTTTAAAGAACTTAAGGATTATTTTATATAACTCATTTATTCATTTGTTTAAACATCCATTCTCACTATCAAGGAAAGAAAAAAAAAGCCTGTGTGTGTGTGTGTGTGTGTGTGTGTGTGTGTGTGTGTGTGTATGAGAGAAAGAGAGAGAGACTGAGAATGCAGGTTTGCCAGGTTCTTCACTAGGTATTCTGTGAATCAGGCCTGGGAAAAGGTTAGTGTAGAGTGAGCTGATGGAGAGAAGGAGCAGATACCAGATACATAGATGCTAATATATGGCTTCTATTCCCAAGGAGCTTACAGTTGAGTGGACACATTAGAAATGAATAATTAAACCATAAGGGAGGATACAATAATAAACTAAGCAGATTGCTTGATTGAATTTTTTTTAATTTTTTAAAATTTTTTATAAACATATAATGTATAATTAGCCCCAGGGGTACAGGTTTATGAATCACCAGGTTTACACACTTCACAGCACTCACCATAGCACATACCCCCCCCCAATGTCCATAACCCCACCACCCTCTCCCTACACCCCTCCTCCCGGCCCCCCTCAGTTTGTTTTGTGACATTAAGAGTTTCTTTTGGTTTGTCTCCCTCCCGATCCCATCTTGTTTCATTTATTCTGTTCCTACCCCCCAAACCCCCCACGTTGCATCTCCACTTCCTCATATCAGGGAGATCATATGATAGTTGTCTTTCTCTGATTGACTTATTTCGCTAAGCATAATACCCTCTAGTTCCATCCACGTCATCGCAAATGGCAAGATTTCATTTCTTTTGATGGCTGCGTAGTATCCCATTGTATATATATACCACCTCTTCTTTATCCATTCATCTGTTGATGGACATCTAGGTTCTTTCCATAGTTTGGCTATTGACATTGCTGCTATAAACATTTGGGTGCACCTGCACCTTCAGATCACTACATTTGTATCTTTAGGGTAAATACCCAGCAGTGCAATTGCTGGGTCATAAGGTAGCTCTATTTTCAAATTTTTGAGGAAACTCCATGGGGTTCTCCAGAGGGATTGCACCAGCTTTCATTCCCACCAACAGCATATGAGGATTCCCCTTTCTCTGCATCCTCACCAGCATCTGTCATTTCCTGACTTGTTAATTTTAGTCATTCTGACAGGTGTGAGGTGGTATCTCATTGTGGTTTTGATTTGTATTTCCCTGATGCTGAGTGATGTGGAGCACTTTTTCATGTATCTGTTGGCCATCTGGATGTCTTCTTTGCAGAAATGTCTGTTCATGTCCTCTGCCCATTTCTTGATTGGATTATTTGTTCTTTGGGTGTTGAGTTTGCTAAGCTCTTTATAGATTTTGGATACTAGCCCTTTATCTGATATGTCGTTTGCAAATATCTTCTCCCATTCTGTCAGTTGTCTTTTGGTTTTGTTGACTGTTTCCTTTACTGTGCAAAAGCTTTTGATCTTGATGAAGACTTAATAGTTCATGTTTGCCCTTGCTTCCCTTGCCTTTGGCAATGTTCCTAGGAAAAAGTTGCTGCAGCTGAGGTCAAAGAGGTTGCTGCCTGTGTTCTCCTCAAGGATTTTGATGGATTCCTTTCTCACATTGAGGTTCTTCATCCTTTTTGAGTCTATTTTCATATGTGGTGTAAGGAAATGGTCCAGTTTTATTTTTCTGCATGTGGCTATCCAATTTTCCCAACACCATTTGTTGAAGAGGCTGTCTTTTTTTCCATTGGCCATTCTTTCCTGCTTTGTAGAAGATTAGTTGATCAAAGAGTTGAGGGTCTATTTGTGGGCTCTCTATTCTGTTCCATTGATATCTGTGTCGGTTTTTATGCCAGTACTATACAGTCTTGATGATGACAACTTTGTAATAGAGTTTGAAGCTCAGAATTGTGATGCCACCAACTTTGGCTTTCTTTTTCAATATTATTCTGGCTATTCAAGGTCCTTTCTGGTTCCATATACATTTTAGGATTATTTGTTCCATTTCTTCAAAAACAATGGATGGGGTTTTGATAAGGATTGCATTAAATGGGTAGACTGCTTTAGGGAGCATAGACATTTTTCACAATATTTGTTCTTCCAATCCATGAGTATGGAACATTTTTCCATTTCTCTGTGTCTTCCTCAATTTCTTTCATGAGTACTTTATAGTTTTCTGAGTACAGATTCTTTGCCTCTTTGGTTAGGCTTATTCCTAGGTATCTTATGGTTTTGGGTGCAATTATAAATTGGATTGACTCCTTAATTTCTCTTTCTTCTGTTTTGTTGTTGGTATAAAGAAATGCAACTCATTTCTGTGTGTTGATTTTATATCCTGACACTTTACTGAATTCCTGTACAAGTTCTAGCAGTTTTAGAGTGCAGTCTTTGGGGTTTTCCACATATAGCATCATATCATCTGCAAAGAGTGATAGTTTGACTTCTTTGCTGATTTGGATGCCTTTAATTTCTTTTTGATGTCTGATTGTGAGGCTAGGACTTCTAGTACTATGTTTAATAGCAATGGTGATAATGAACATCCCTGCCGTGTTCCTGACCTTAATGGAAAAGCTCTCAGTTTTTCTCTATTGAGAATGATATTTGTGGTTGGATTTTCATAGATGGCTTTGATGATATTGAGGTATGTATCCTCTATGCCTACACTTTGCAGTTTTGATCAGGAAAAGATACTGTACTTTGTCAAATGCTTTTTCAGCATCTATTGAACGTATCATATGGTTCTTGCTCTTTTTTTTAATTATTAATGTATTGTATCACATTGATTGATTTGTGGATGTTGAACCAAACTTGCAGCTCTGGAATAAGTCCCAATTGGTCATGGTGAATAATCCTTTTAATGTATTGTTGGATCCCATTGGCTAGTATTTTGGTGAGAATTTTCACATCTGTGTTCATCAAGGATATTGGTCTGTAATTCTCTTTTTTGATGGGATCCTTATCTGGTTTTGGGATCAAGGTAATGCTAGCCTCATAAAATGAGTTTGGAACTTTTCCTTCCATTTCTATTTTTTTGGAAGAGTTTCAGGAAAATAGGAATTAATTCTTCTTTAAATGTTTGTTAGAATTCCCCTGGGAAGCTGTCTCGCCCTGGGCTCTTGTTTGTTGGGAGATTTTTGATGACTGTTTCAATCTCCTTACTGGTTATGGGTCTGTTCAGGTTTTCTATTTCTTCCTGGCTCAATTTTGATAGTTTCTATGTCTCTAGGAATGCATCCCATTTCTTCCAGATTGTCAAATTTGTTAGCGTAGAGTTGCTCATAATATGTTCTTACAATTGTTTGTATTTCGTTGGTGTTGGTTGTGATCTCTCTTCTTTCATTCACGATTTTATTTATTTGGTCCTTTCTCTTTTCTTTTTGATAAGTCTGGCCAGGGGTTTATCAATCTTATTAATTCTTTCAAAAAAACAGCTCCTAGTTTTGTTGATTTGTTCTATTGTTTTTCCACTTCATTGATTTCCATTCTATTTCATTGGTTTCTATTTCATTGATTTCTGCTCTGATCTTTATTATTTCTCTTCTCCTGCTGGATTTGGGATTTCTTTGTTGTTCTTTTTCCAGCTCCTTTAGGTATAAGGTTAGGTTATGTACTTGAGACCTTTCTTGTTTCTTGAGAAAGACTTGTATTGCTATATATTTTCTTCTCAGGACTGCCTTTGCTGTGTCCCGCTGATTTTGAACCATTGTGTGGGTGTTTTCATTATCATTTGTTTCCATGAATTTTTTCAATAATGCTCTTTAGTCTCCATGTATTTGGGTTCTTTCCAAATTTCCTTTTGTGATTGAGTTCTAGTTTCAGAGCACTGTGGTCTAAAAATATGCAGGGAATGATCCCAATCTTTTGATACCAGTTGAGACCTGATTTATGACCCAGGATGTGATCTATTCTGGATAATGTTCCATGTGATCTAGAGAAGAATGTATATTCTGTTGCTTTGGGATAGAATGTTCTGAATATATCTGTGATGTCCATCTGGTCCATGTGTCATTTAAGAACTTTATTTCCTTGTTGGTCTTTTGCTTTGATGATCTGTCCATTTCAGTGAGGGGAGTGTTAAAGTCCCCTACTAATATCGTATTATTGTTGATGTGTTTCTTTGATTTTGTTATCAATTGGTTTATATAGTTGGCTGCTCCTATGTTAGGGGCATAGATATTTAAAATAGTTAGATCTTCTTGTTGGACAGACCCTTTGAGTATGATATAATGTCCTTCCTCATTTCCTATTATAGTCTTTGGCTTAAAATCTAATTGATCTGATATAAGGATTGCCACCCCAGCTTTCTTCTGATATCCATTAGTATGGATTTATCCATACTAATATCCATTTATCCATGGTAAATTGTTTCCCACCCCCTCACTTTAAATCTGGAGGTGTCTTTGGATCTAAAATGAGTTTCTTGTAGGCAGCATATTGTTGGGTTTTGGTTTTTGATCCATTCTAAAACCCTGTGTCTCTGATTGGGGCATTTAGCCTATTTATATTCAGGGTAACTATTGAGAGATATGAATTTAGTGCCATTGTATTGCCTATAAGGTGACTGTTCCTTTCTGATCTACAACTTTTAGGGTCTCTCTTTGCTTAGAGGACCCCTTTCAATATTTCCTGTAGAGCTGGTTTGCAAATTTCCTGTAGAGCTCGTTTGCAAATTCTTTCAGTTTTTGTTTGTTTTGGAAGCTTTTTATCTCTCCTTCTATTTTCAATGATAACCTAGCTGGATATAGTATTCTTGGCTGCATGCTTTTCTCATTTAGTGCTCTGAATATATCATGTCAGTTCTGGCCTGCCAGGTCTCTGTGGATAAATCGCTGCCAATCTCATATTTTTATCATTGTATGTTACAGACTTCTTTTCCCAGGCTGCTTTTAGGATTTTCTCTTTGTTGCTAAGACTTATAAATTTTACTATTAGATGACAGAGTGTGGACCTATTCTTATTGATTTTGAGGGGGCTTCTCTGCGTCTCCTGGATTTTGATGCTTATTACCTTTGCCATATTAGGGAAATTCTCGACAATAATTCTCTCCAATATACCTTCTGCTCCCCTCTCTCTTTCTTCTTCTTCTGGAATCCCAATTATTCTAATATTGTTTTATCTTATGGTATCCCTTATCTCTGGAATTCTCCCCTCATGGTCCAGTAGTTGTTTGCCTCTCTTTTGCTAAGCTTCTTTATTCTCTGTCATTTGGTCTTCTATATCACTATTTCTTTCTTCTGTCTCATTTATCCTAGCAGTAAAAGCCTCCATTTTTTATTGTACCTCATTAATAGCTTTATTGATTTCAACTTGAAAATCTCCAGAAAGGGTTTTTATTTCTCCAGGCAGCGTTTCTCTAATATCTTCCATGCCTTTTTCAAGCCCAGCTAGAACCTGGAGAATCACCATTCTGAACTCTAGATCTGACATATTACCAATGTCTGTATTGATTAGGCCCCTAGGCTTTGGTACTGCCTGTTGTTCTTTTTTTTTTTTTTTTTTTTTTTTTTTTGTAGTGAGTTTTTCTGCCTTATCATTTTGTCCAGATAAGAATATATGAAGGAGCAAATGAAATACTAAAAGCATGGCAAAGACCCCAGGAAAATGTGCTTTAACCAAATCAGAAGCGACCCCAAATCGTTGGGGGGATAAAGGGGGTAAAAAGAAGTTTGGAAAAAAAAATTAATAAAAACAAATAAAGAAAATATATAAAAAAAGAATATATATATATGTGTGTGTGTATATGTATATATATATATATATATAGGAGTGATTTTTGTTATAGCACTTAAAATTTTATTTTGTGATAATTTAATATTGATTTCCCCAAGTCCAGGGAAACCACATCAAAGAACAAATGCTTCCATCAACTCCTTGCAATAGAGGAGTATTATAAGTATTATAAATCCTACTGTTGAAGTTATTTAAATTCCTTAGTGACAGTGCTGCAATGAAAATTAGAGTACAAACTTAGTTAATTTTATTCTGTGTAGGCAGTCTGATATTAATTATAAGGTATGGTATAACTACCAGTTTCTGGATGGATTGCATAATCAACTGAATAATAATTTGCATATAATTAAGAATCCAGTTGTCTGTTAAGTTTTTCAAGATGTTAAGATCTGTGAATTTTATGATTTTATACATATATATGTGTGTATATACATATATATACACACACGTACACACATGATAATACATATGTGTATATACAAATAATTATATATAATATATAATCATGTATATATATTTATTATATCTAACCTCATACTCTCCTAAGAATATTTAGAAAAATTTTGAACAGTACTCAGAAAAAATTTATGAGCACAGCACAAGCTGAGTGATGGCATGGAGTCCTGGAAATGGAATGGACTAGAATTCTAAGTGTAGGATTTATTTTCTGGTTCTCCATCAATTATTGACTATGAAATCTGTGGAACCTCTCTGACTGTTCTGAGTTGCAGTTTTCTCATCTAAAAGATAGTGAGCCCATTGACACCTATGTCATCGGATTGTTGTGCTGGCTTAAATGTATGTTTTATAGATTGCATAACACCTGTAAGTGTTTTCTATTTAAGTATAAATGGATGATGACTTTTTTTCCTGAAGGGAATCCTTTACATATGTAAGAGCCCCAACCTTAAACAAGATGAAACTATTGATGGAGTAGGTTGCCCAGGAGCCAACCTCTATCTACACCATTATCCCTGACCCCACGCCTACGTGGAGGGGCAGCATAGAAACTCAGGGCTCAGAAGTGCAGTTTGCACACTATCAACTGGCAGAAGTAAAACTATGAGCATAGTCTATATAACCTGTACCTAAAAATGAATGTTTCATTTCTCTCTCTCCACAGAATATGGATTCGACTACACTTCTCCTAGTATTCCAGGAGCCAGGGGCAAAACACCAATGGAGAGCCACATATCACAGGTCTAAATATAACTTAAATTAACATTTCACTACCTAAAATTTATGTGCCCTTCTATATTGACACGCATGCTTTCAAAATGACCTAGAAGGCCAGACTTATATTGAGAATTTCAAATTCTTTGGAGTTCTGATCTCAGGTTTGTCTGACCCCAGTATGTCTTCCTTCTTTTCCCATTTCCAAGTTTACCCCATACTACAATGGGCTATGCACACATGCAAGTGGACATTCCAATGAACATGCCAAAGATTTATTCATACCTCACAGCAAAAGATCCCACTTAATGCTTGGCCACCTCTGTGTCTAAGGAACGTACATGGGCAGAATGGGCTTCCATTAAGAATGATCTTAGAAAGAAGCAAAGGCAGGCTGTGGGAGAGGGTAGAAAGCCTTTGTAGCTTGGAATCCCAGGTTTCCAGTTTCTTGAAGCATGTTGTGGGAGGGGAGTTTGGGCTGTAAAATGGACGCATTCTTAGCTCCTTCAATTCTTCGTACTATTGGAAGGGTATTAACTAGAGGAAAGTCATGGTAGATCAGCCTTTACCAAAGTCTAAGTGGGGAAGGAGGTTTGTAATCTTGACGCAGGTTTTCTGATGCTGCTTTTGGTACAGTGGAGGACTGTTGTATCAGTTCAGCTATCTTTGCTCACTCAGTGGTTTCTAATAACTAAAATCACTCATTTGACCAGTCTTTCATGAAATAGAAACACTCTGAAGACAAAATAGAGAGCCCTTCATTTTCAACATCTGTAGGTGATGATGCATTTATGTGATGTACTTGTATTCATCAGCTTGAGCTGCCATAACAGAGTACCACAGATTGGTTGGTTAAAACAATAGAAATTCATTTTCTCACAGTTTTCTGGAGGCTGAAAGTGCAAGATCTGGTGTTGCCAGGGTTAGTTTCTCCAGAGGTCTCTATCCTTGGCTTGTAGCTATTTGTGTTTTTACTGTCCATACATGGCCTTTCCTCTGTGCACATGCACTCCTGGTGTCTCTTCTGTGTCTAAAGGTATCAGTCTTATTGGCTGAGGATCTTAGCCTTATGACTTCATTTAAATTAAATTATCTCCATAAAGACCTTATCTCTAAATACAGTCATATAGGGGGCTTTTCTGATATCATTTAATGAATTCTTAGCACAGCTATGTAAAGATGGCATCTTCTCACTAATCGTTAAAACAATCTGAGTTTAATTAAGATGCCCAGGAATATTTAAGCCAAAAACTACTACACTATCACCTTGCCTTCTAGTAGCTCCAGTACAAATAGACTAAGATCTTCCTTTCTGCCCCACTTAGAATTGCCCAAGGCAATGTGGAAGAAATACATTGCTATAGGATTTAGGTTTCTCACTAATTCTTTAAATCAATAACAGCAGAAGCATCCCTGAACATGTGGACACTTCTGTGTTCCTGAATTCACAACTTCAAGAGCCATGTATAATAAACAGTATTTTGGTAGAAATTTAAGGTAATATTTATGTCTTAACCACATGATTCCACAGCATGACATTAGTCATAAGGGGCTTGATCCTGTTGCCTTTGGTTTATTTTTATTTTTACTAATTCCTGGCACCACACGTTCCTTGATGAAAATGGGAAGCCTTCCTAGAATGCAATGAGGGAAAATGAAGTCTCAGCAAAGCTAATCACAATAATGAAGAAATGACAGACAATGATTGAGAATATTATGTGGGTGTTGTTGTTGTTGTTGTTGTTGCTGTTTTGGTAGCGTTCTGAACTTCTAATCACAGTCATTGCTAATCAATAAAGAAAAGATGAAACTTTTCTCTCAAAATCCTTCTCTTCTTTGGAAGCTAGCTGCAGAAGCAAGCATTGGCTGCAGGAGGCATTACTTGCTGCAGCATCTGGCTTCCCTCCTGGCTCCAGATGCAGTTTTATTGGCCATGTTGGAGTTGCCTCTGGGCCTGGGGTTTTGGAGGAGGCTGCTGTTTTGATTTTTTTAGAATATCTTTCTTCCTGGAAGCTGTTTTCCTTTGACTAGCCTTCAATTTTCATTTGTGAACTAGGGAAAGCGGAAGTTAAACTTTCTTTGGGCTATTTTCATATCCTAGAAATATAAAGCAAGACAAATCTGCCAAAAACACAATAGTCTTTATTCAATACTCCAGTTAAAATTATGGAATTATAAGTAAATGTACAAAATATTATTTCAACAAATTTTGAATATTACTGTATATAATTCTACCTTTAGAGGTGGATTAAAAAATAGAGGTCATATATGTTTTGGGGGTGTTTTTAATGAATAATACTGTTACTTATAAATCATATTTTATGAACATTATTATTATTACTTAGTATTATAAAATCAGAAAACTTTCCACTTCTGTAACAAATTGTGTCTTTATTTTTGTATTTTTATAATACTTGAGCATTAAGATAATTCTCACAGGACAGAATAAAATATCTGAGTAGACTTCAGATATAAGGAACAGAAGGAAATTGAATTGAGCTAGTAGTGGTAATCTCATTAAATAGATATAACATGAACAAATATCATAGACCTTTAGAATGGGGTAAATTATAATGAATAAATTGTATAAATTTTGTTAAATAGACCAATTACAATTTTTATACAGGAGGTGGGGAGATAGGTTGAGTACACAGTGTGGAGAATAAAGATACAGTGTGGTTTATAGTATAGAAAGAATGGTGCCAGTCCTTCAACTTGCATGCGTGACAAAATTTGCTGGTCATTTCTAAGAGAGATTTTTCAGGTATAATAAAAGGGAGAATATTCAAATAGGGTTGAGGGTCTGTGCACATGTATGTCTTCCCTGCCCTCTTCTAAGGTCTTAGCGTCTCATTCATATGGCTAGAACAATAGCTATCGTTTTCTCTCCAGAATCAACAAATAAATCCAATGAATTGTTTCTCAAAACCAAACCAATGAATCAATCTGGTAAATCCAGGTATACAGTATTTTTTTTCAGGGGTACAATCTTAAGATTACCTAATCAGAATACTTCCCCAAAATTAAAAATTCAAAAAAAAGTACTAAAAAATTAGTTGAAAATGTATGTCCTCACAAAAATATGCACACAAATGTTTATGACAACTTTACTCATAATTGTCTTGGAACTTTTGGAACTTGGAACCAACAAAGATGCCCTTCAATAATTTAGTGATTTAAAAAAATGAACTATCAATCAAGTCCTGAAAAGACATAGAGGAACCTAAAATGCATATTGCAAAGTGAAAGAAACCAATCTGAAAATACTGCATAATGTATGATTCCAACTATATGACATTCTGGAAAAGATAAGACTATGGAAATGGTAAGAACATAAGTGCCTGCACGGGGTTTGGTGGAGCAGGGAGGGAGGAAAGAATAGGTGGAACATGGAACTTCTAGGGCAGTGAAAGTATTCTGTATGTTACTCTAATGGTAGATATGTCATTATACATTTATCAAAACCCAGAGAATGTACAACACAAAAAGTAAACCCTAATGTATGGCTATAAATTTTAGTTAACCATAATATATAAATATTGGATCATCAATTATAACTCAATAGTATAAATTACTATGTACCATATTAATGCAAGATGTTAATAATAAGGGGAATGTAGAGGGTAGGTTGGTGAGATGGCAAATAAGAACTTGCATTTTCTGCTCATTTTTGTGTAAATTTAAACCTGATATAAAAAGTGAAGTCTATTAATTAAAAAATAAAATAAAATCAGCCCCTCTTTTGTAGGCAAAGCCAAGAAATATGCTATTGGCAGAACACATACTGTTTTTGGCAGTAATATGCTGTTGGACCCTTCATGAGAAGAAACCAATCTAAGAGTATC
This sequence comes from Taxidea taxus jeffersonii, assembly GCA_003697995.1. NCBI lineage: Eukaryota > Metazoa > Chordata > Mammalia > Carnivora > Mustelidae > Taxidea > Taxidea taxus. The sequence goes on from RCUC01144434.1 coordinate 44,897, forward strand.
ATGATGACAGATTTCCCCTCAAAGCAATGGTGAGGGACAGAAAGACAGATCTGGAAGAATTTTAGATCATGATTCCATTTATTTCTGAAGTCCAAATTTATCCCTGACCTCTCTATAGCTAATTGTTCATCCTTTACTTAAATTCTAGGAGTCAGCATACCACTATTCCCCAACTACCCCCTTTAAATCATTTTCTTTCATCTACAGCTAAGAAAGCTAGCACTGCCAAGGACCTCCAGAGTGCTTTGTACGTAGTTTGTACTCCACGGTTTGTGGTTCCCAATCCTAACAGTGAAGCAGTAACTTGCATTTTATACTATTTTACATTTGCAAAGAATTATCTTCCTTCATTATTCATCTTCTCATATGTTTCCAAACTGTATTATTATGTAGATTTTCCCCAGCATTTTCATACAATTAATGTAACCTCTACCCTGATGTTCAGAACAATCTATAACCAAAAAATTATATTTTGATTTCTTCAAAACACTTTGAAGTGTTTAAATATGTAAGTGAATAGAACCAGGACTCATGATTTTCTGAAAAAGTAATTTTAAAATATGCTCTACAAAAATATTGTGTTAGGAATGTCAAACCACAATACATGTGTTTTGTGAAAATGCCAAAACATCTGTTTCAGGATGAATAATGGTTAAAAATTGACTAGAGTATCAAAGTTTCATCAGATTGTCTTTGCATAAATTTACTCATTTGTTTCTCAGAACTGGGCTTTTCTCTTCTTCCCTTTAACACATGAAAAAACAGCAAAGCTCAGAAAATTCAGTGACTAAAGTGCCCAGAAGCCAGACCACAAAGCTGGGTTGTGTGATTGCTTGGACTTCAACCTGTACATTTTCCCCTTATATTCCATGTACCATCTACTGGTTCACAATTTTATTGACACATCCACTCAGCAAGTATTTATTCGATACATACTATAGACCAGGTGAGAATGTGAGAATCCAGTGTAATGTGGCAAACCTAATGCTTTTCATCATGGTCTTTTCAACCTAATGAATAAAAGAATGGCATTTATAAGTAATAATTAAATATATAATAACAGTTCCTTAAAAAATTAAACATAGAATTACCATATGATCCAGTAATCCCACTGCTGAGTATATACATGAAAAAGTTCAAAGCAGAGACTCACACAGATATTTATACACCAATGTTTATAGCAGCATTATTCACAATAGCCAAAAAGTAGACAAAACTCAAGTGCCCATTGACAGATAAATGGATAAACAAAATGAATATATATTCATATATATATACATATATACACATGTAATGTATAGATATACATTGGGATATTATTCAGTACTAGAAAAAGAAGGAAATTGTAGCACATCCTACAATATGTATGAAACTTTAAGATATTAAGAGTAAATGAAATAAGCCAGTCACAAAAAGACAAATACTGAATAAGTCTACTTATATGGGATTCCTACTGTAATCAGATTCTCAGAACAGAAAGCTAGATGCTGGTTTCCAGGGGCTATGGGGTGGGGGAAAGGAAAATTAGTGTTTAAAGGGTGTGGAGCTTCCATTTAAGAGGATGAAAACAATTCTGGGGATTGATTACCCAACAATGGGAAGACACCTAACACTAAAGAACAATATTCTAAAAAATGCTTAAAATGGTAAATTTTGTTTAGTATATTTTAAAGAACTAAATGTAATAACAAGGCATATCAAGTACTGTATTAAACATGTTATACATATCAATATATTTGAAGCTCAACAACAATTATGACGAATATGTCACTATTTTTCTCATGTTACATATGTGCAATCTAAGAGGTTGAAAAGATTCAATCTGAGATTCATTGAGTATGTCAACTATTCTTCAATAATAAAACTAAAGATTCAAGCAGTGACCTTTTTTGAAGGTCACTTAGCTAGATAATTGTACAGCTAGGGTGTGAGCATAGTATTCTTTAACTCTCAAATGTGGCATATTAATTACCACACTTTAGTGATGATCAATAACACATTGAATCTACCATACTCACCTCTCTGGCTTCCAGTATTTTGGCTGAGAGTCCCTCTGACAGTTTTGTCTCTATGTGTCTTTATACTCATTTGAAAAACATGTCTTTTTTCTCTTGCTTATCCTTTGTTTTCGTTTGCCCACAAATTTACTATGATGTAGCTGGTGTGATTTATCTTTGGATTTATATTGCTTGGAGTTTATTGAACTTTGTGAATCAAAATTTTAGATCACTGTAAGCTTTGTAATATTCTTAGCCACTTTCTTTTAAAAAATTTTAACAATATTTATTAATTACTTTAATGCTAGATTCATTTACCATGACCCACAAATCAGTATTCATTTTTCTCTACTATAACTTTCTTCCATACTTCAACCTATCTAGGTTTTTGTGGTGGTGATTGCATGTTTTTGCTTTTTACTTTTTATTGACCTCTCTTCCAGTTCACTAATCTTTTAACCTTTTTTTTTTCACCTGAGGAAAATCTGCTCAATTAAGATTTAAAATTTGTTCTTTTATTTTTCTTAGAATTTAGTTTTATTTTTATAGATTCCAGTTTTCTGGTTAAGCTCTTTGTATTTTCTTCTGTTGTCATAAGCATATTAATTACCATTATTTCAAAGTCTAGGTCTGATATCTACAGTAAATCAACTATTTCCTGTTTTTTTCTCTTGTTTTTCAATATTGGTTTACTTTGGTGATGGTGTCTTTTACATAGTAATCTAGAATGAGAGAACTTATAAGAACACATAAATTTTATAAAACAGTTCTCAAAGAAAGTTTTCTAATATCAGATAACCATAGAAACTTTTACAAAGCTCTCTAAAGAAAATACAAAGCCATCACTTCAGAAATTTTCACCAGGTAGTATCTGTTTCCAAATACCCTCACATGGAAAATAATTTTCATATTTTATTTAGAGAAAGACAGATGTTAAACTTCAGGTTTTCAGTGGGCTTAATGTCCATTTAGTATGAATGCTTCATAAAGTCAGTAGATCACATCTGAGGACTATGTCCATATATTTTTAATGAAATAAATTTTGATTGTCAGTTTCTTTTGTTTGTTGACTGTCTATCCTTCTGGTAGCAGTATAGAATCACAGAGGCATTTAAATGCATTTATGATAAATCCAAGGTTTGTTTCTCCTTCTTGTTGACAGTCAAGTGGAAAGTATTTTTCTGGGCTTTGACACATAACCTCAAACAAAACAAACAAAACGAAACCTATGATACATACAGGGCAATGATGCATATTTTCCTGTTGCTTAAAATTTTACTTTGGACATGAGTCAGATGTCAAGAGGCAACCTCAGAGGAAAATCTCTTTCATTGACTGTGGTGGTATTCTGAAGCAACAATAATGTAGATGCTTATGACACTGTATTTGAAAATAAACATCCAATTGCAGTGGTCTTGTTTTAGTACTCGGCATCTTATTAGGAAAATGGCATAACTCATAGCTCAGTGAATCATGTAGATGGGTCAAGAGAGGTGAATATAAGCTTGTGGTTTGGAGCCAACCAAATTTTGTAGTGATGAAATCGGTATTTCTTGAAATCAAGTTGACAATTGGTGTCACAATCAAAATAGAAAAACATAATATGTCTATTATACTGTGGCTTGTAAAATGTATATACATCATTATCTAATAGCACTTGTTTTTTATACCTGAACTGTGATGTAGGTAGGGGAATCTAGAAACATACACAAGGATTTGTCTGAGATCTTCAAATTAAAAGTATAAAATACAAAGCTTCAAGTTTGGAATTTAAGACGAACCTTCCATTTGTCTTCTAAGAAATCTGCAATTTGACTTTTTTGAGCACCTATTGGAGGTAAAGTACTAAATTTGGTGCTTGGCCAAGAGATAAGTCTCAATTTTAGGGACTTCAAAATCTAATTGAGAGAGGGCAAATTTAGTGAGAGATCCTCTTTTTGGGGTATTGCTTTCACCTGAGGAATGCCTCTTCACACTGAGGTCAAGTTTCCAGACAATTCTTGTCAATAGCGGGGAATAGTTCCCAGGCCCTATTGTCTCTATTTGGGACAACTCTGAAAGGCCCCCTCAGCTCCAAAATTCTCTGTAGAATCAGGTGAGAACTTTGATGTAATTGCCTTGCAGTTCACCATATACTCCTTCTCAATCCTGCAACCTCATTTCCACAAAGGTGCAACCAACAAACTTCTGAAACACATATCTACCTCAGTCTATTTTCCAAATGCCCCAACCACATTCTCAGTGTTGCTAAAAATACATAGAAGTGAAAAATGTGAAAAAAGTATTTCCTCTATATGAAACACTGTATGAACACTAACTATGAAATCCACTATTATATGAAACATGGTATTAACTATAAGTAGCTTCAGAGGCTACTTGAGAATAATGCTGGTATATCAAAAACAATCCATAGAGAGTTAAGTTCAAACTTCTCTACTAATCAAAATGTTATTAATTTGTGGCACTAGGATGGCTTAGTTGGTTAAGCGTCAGTCTCTTGGTTTCAGCTCAGGTCATGATCTCAGTGTTGTGAGATTGAGCTTAGTATAGGGGTCTGGGCTCAGTGTGGAGTCTGCTTGGGATTCTCTCTCTGACTCTCCGTCTTTTCTCCTTCTTCCCACATGTGCACATAGTCTCTCTCTCTCTCTCAAATAAGTAAATAAATAAAATCTTTAAAAATTTTATTCATTCTTTAATAAAAAAGTAGTAAAATTCTTGCACATGGTTAAAAAGAGAAACTGCATAGAAAGGCCTATGATAAAAAGCAGTAATCTCCTATCTGACACCCCCACCATCATTGCACCCACTGTACACTCACCACCAAATGTCTCATTTCTTAGCTACACTTGTTCTCCTGATGTTTCCTTCCTAATATAAATTATCTCCTCACTGCCCTTTTTTAATTATCACTGTAACATTTTGTCTCTGAACTTTCAGTTCCAAAATTTGTAGATTTAACCCACACAGTGTTCCAGTTCTCTTTCTACTCCAAATCTTTGACTGTTAAAATTTTATTACCTTAGTGAAATCATTAACCTTTGAATGATAATCTCAAATCTCTATTAATTGCTTTATAAATCTAACAAATATCTTGACTTGATAATATGTTGGATAAGGATATTAGCAAGTCTCTTTCTTCTTCCTCTAGCTTGCATTTGTTTATCACTATTTGCCTTTATGCCTTGATTGACAAGGTCCAATAATGCTCAGTAATCAAAATTCAGTCCTTTACCCCATGAAAACAAATGTATATTTTTGTGACTCATTCAACGTTGTATAATATGGAACAAAGGATAGTGTACAGTTGACATTTACTTTACTATTGCCTCTGTCTAATAACCTTAATGCTACTGTGACCTGGTGTGAGGTCAAATAGCTTAAAAATCTCCACTGATTGCTTAAAATGATGCTGCATTTCAGTTTGCGTATTATTTTAAAGATACATATTTCTACTATTCTTCACATAATTTTACTTTTATTTCTGTCTCTAAGTTCTCATGTGTATATACCCCATAATGGCTACTTCAGTCCCAAATTTAAATGAGATTTCCTTTCCAGGGGCCCTGGAGTGGCTAAGTCTAACTCTTGATCTCAGCCCAGATGTCAGTCTCAGGGTCATGAACTTGAGCCCCATGCTGGGCTCCACACTGGGCATGAAACCTACTTTGAGAAAAAAAAAAATATGTATGTGTGTGTGTGTGTGTGTGTGTGTGTGTGTGTGTATACACATATATATATGCTTTCCTTTCCAGACACTTCTGCTATGTTTATGTATTCTATGATTTTTCCACTGTGGTGCTATTCACATTTGAGGTTGTGCTCAATTTGTTGTTGTGGAGGTTATCTTGTGTACTGTGGGATGATTGGCAACGTCCCTGGCCTCTATCCCCTATATACCTGGAGCATTTTTCTTTCTCCAGTTATTATAACCAAATGTCATGTGGAGTTTAAAATAATCTACAATTGATATCCACTAATCAATACAAATTATTTACATAACCTAACTTAACCTATGCACGTTTTTGAGACTGAGAACTAAAAATGCTTTTGGTGAGCTTCTTGTTCCTTTCCTAAGCCATTAGATTGGTTCACAGAGAATAGAATAAAAGCTGTTGTCTTCAATGGGTCTTGTGGTGGGTGTATTTCTCTTCTAGATAGACTGATGGGCAGGCTGACATAATTACCAACAACATTAGCATGGTGTTGAAAATGTTTTGCCAATGGAGAAAAGTGAGTTGATAAGGCTAAACATAATTTGCAAGACCTGCTTCCTCACAGAAAGCCTTGATACTGATATTATTCTAGTTGTGGGTTCATGATTTCATCCATGTGACCTTCTTATTATGAATCATATGCCCATGATAGACACCAACTAACCGTCAACAAGAAGAAGGTTATTAAACGGAGAGCCAAGGCAGAACTCAAATTTTATTTTGTTTTAATTTTTCAGAAAAGGAACTATCAGTTCCAGGATTTAATGGTCCTCTTGGTACTTAAGTTCCTACTCTTCATCCTGCCCATCCCCCAAGTAGCTTTTCAGAAATTATAGAAGGGAAATCTGGATTGCATTTTAAGAATAGGAAATCTGACTTAATACCCTTAAATTCAAACCAGTAGGCTCAATGAATACATTTTCCCAATCCTTAATTCCTCAATCAAGAAACAACAGCATACTGGAAATCTTTAGAAGGCAAATAATATATTTTTAGTCCCTTCTATGTCCCGATGATCAGAGAGGGTGTTTAACCTTCTAATTCTTTTAATACTTACAGGGGTTACCATCTCCCCTCTTCCCCCACTCCCTCAAAGAAGTTCAAGAATTTATGCAAGATATTACCATGAGTAACAAGTAGCACTTTGGTTCAAATCCCTGGCTTCTGTTACCAAAACCCATTCTGCTATTCTGCCTACAGGGACCACAATTACTCTCCTTAGGAAAGAGATGAGCCTTTATACACTTTGTGGGCATAGCACTGCAGATATGATGGCAGAAGTAGTTCCTCTCTGCTCATCTTACGCACTTCTGTTGAGAGCAATTGTACATAAAGCTTCCTAACTCTAGTAAACTGTTACTGATTTGCTTACTGAACTTTAAAGATTTATTTATTTATTTGTTTGTTTGTTTATTTATTTATTTGACAGAGATCACAAGTAGGCAGAGAGGCAGGCAGAGAGAGAGGAGGAAGCAGGCTCCCCGCTGAGCAGAGATCCAGATGCAGCGCTCGATCCCAGGACCCTGAGATCATGACCCAAGCTGAAGGCAGAGGCTCTAACACACTGAGCCACCCAGGCACCCCCTTACTGAACTTTAATAAGTCAATTTAAGAGCCTTATTTATGAGAAATGGAATATTAATTCACCACAGTACATGAAGTATACAAGGAAACTTATTCATAAAGGGTAATAATTTATGCTTTTGATCTCAAAGAATTAACATCTTCCTGCTTGCTACCTATAATAGCAGACTTTGGGCTAACGGTTTAGGATACAATGTTATATAAGCATAGTCACTCTATTCATTTTCTAGAGTTGCTGTAACACGTCACCAAAAATGAGAGAACTTAAAAGAACAAAACCTTTTCTGTTACAGTGTATAAGCCACAAGTCAGTAAGCAGGGTGTGAGTAGCACAAGGCTCACTCTGAAGCCTACAGGAAAGGATCATTCCTTGCCTTCCTCAGCTCCTTGTGCTTCCAGATGATTCTTAGCTTGTGGCTGCATCTCTCTAGTTTCTGCTCCTGTCTTCACATGACCTTCTACTATGTCTCTTCCAAGGACATGTGTCATTGGATTTAGGGTGCACCCAGATAACCCTGGAAGGTCTCATTTTGAGATCCTTAGCTTAATTACATATACAAAGATGCTTTTTCCAAATAAGGTCATATTCACAAGATCTAGGGTTTAGGGTGTGGGACAAAATTTGGGGGAGCCCCATTCACCCCATTATAGCCTTTTACTTGAAGGAACTTGCAGCTTAATATGGGAGACTGACAGACAGAAAAATTACATATAAATGGTGAGACAGAAGTCAGTTTAGGAGGTAATGAGCACACAAAGGAGTGAAACACATACCATCTGGGGAGATTCAAGAAAAGCTTCACAAAGAAGGTAACCCTTGAGCTCAGTCCTGAAACACAAGAAGAATGAAAATATAAGAGAATATACTAGTTTGGGCTTCTAGGGGAAAAAAATATACTATACTCCATCACTTACAGATGTGTTTTGTTTTGTCCACATTATATTTGCCTACACAATGTTTAAAGATTATTAGAAAGAGTTGCCACCATTTAAATCTGGGATATTTCAGTAAGCCCTGCCTCTTTTGAAATAGTGGAGTATTAACAATGTTGGGCCTTCATTAGTGCATGACAAAAGTCACATGAAGCTGATTGAAAGTACTACTTTTGGGTGGGAGTTTAAATTTTAGTTTTAAAATATCCCTATAACTGTCTTTTACTTATATTGTAATTAGGCCAAGTGTCAAGTGCCATTTATTGTTATTGGATTTTCTGTATAATGGAGTTAAGAGGAAAGACAAGTTTGGGTGTCTAGTGAGCTCAGTTGGAAGAGCATACGACTCTTGATCTCAGGGTCATGAGTTTGAGCCCCACATGGGCTGTAGAAATTACTTAAATAAATAAAATTTTTTTTAAAAAGGCAGAAAGACAAATTTAATCTTATCTATTTCTCTGTTAAAAGTGGGAGTCTAAGGTAGGACACTGTGATTAAAAAAAGAAGAAGAAGAAAACATACCTGGAAAACATGGAATGAAAGAATTTTCTTTAAATGCAAAGTGTCTCTGGGGTAAAAAATAGAAATTTTACTGTCATTGCTTACTTCATTTATATGTCTTGCTCATTTTTTTTTTTCTGTGAGCATTTGAGCCTTCCTCTCTTTCCTTTACATTTTATATCTGGGAAGAGGTATTGATAAGGAAAGAGATTTTTAATATATAAAATATGATCTATAATAGTCTTCTGCTATCTCATTGATAAATAGGGAACTCATGTTTGGGAAGAAACTGGATATAAGGGCTTGAAGCCAGGACATGTTCTAAGTATTGAATGTTCCTATTCCTCAAAAGCCTGGCCACCTAAGTAGAAGGAACCCATTTGACATCACTTGTCTGTAGTCCAAAACTCTAAAATATTCCTGCACAGCAGGGTAGCTACTGACAACACATAATCATCCATTGCTATAGACCAAAGAATATTTGGGCTCCTTGTGGGGCTATAGGTTTGGAGGTGTTCCCCATGGAGGTGTTCCCCATGGATAAGAAATGTCCATCTAAATCTGATAATTGGTTAATTATGCACTTAATTGTGCTTTTTTTTAACAGTAGAAATTGGTATCCCACAGTAAGAACTCCAGTTGAGTTAGGATTTGGGTTTAGAATGATAATAGAATTTTACCAGTAGAAAAGGAGAGCTCTTTGCCTGAAAAAAAATCAGGGCTTGTCAATTTACAAAGTCCAAAATCATCATTTGGTGAATAATAGTATACAGGAACACAAAAAGGAGATCTGGCACTTCAGTATGAGAAATGTCTTCTGAAAGAGGCAGCCAAGAATTTTTCACTGACAGTTGATCAAGACAATAAAGTCCCCAAACAAATTTTAAATCTTAGGGTTCAAGTCTACAATCTAAATAATTAAAAACTAATTCTGGTAAGTTCTGGGAAGATGGTGGCAGTGACAGCAACATAGATTTTGGATTTTCCCAAATACTCCCCCCAAAAAATCAAAAGAAACAACTACATAGTGAAACCCAAACCCAAAACAACACACACACAAGTATACACACACAGAATCAAATAAGTAGGTATCCCCATGGAACCCAAAATATAAAATGGTAGGGGAAAAATCACCAAGTGTCACCTGAAAGTTAAGGCAGGGTATTTGAAAACAATAGGTGAATCTGGGAATCTTGCTCACTTAAAGAATGGGTAATTACAGAGGGCTTTTGTCAGGGCCTTTAGAGGTTGAAGCAGTCTGTCACTTACGAACTCTAGAAACTGACTAGCTAGGGTGCCATTCCAGGACAGGGCCTCGCACTGAGGAATACTGCTGTAAGTGGAAGCAAAATTGGGTAGGATAGGAAAAAAATAACTGACTATAGACATGATCCAGATACACGGGGAAGAGAGGAATAGAGCCAAGGAATCTCAGAAATTAAGGTGTCATATTTTCATTTCATGAAAACAACAAAAAAGGAAAACTTTTTAAAAATTTTTATTTTAATCACCTGGGGATCATAATGACAAGTACACTCCTTAATCCCCATCACCTATTTCACCCATCCCCCCACTCACTTCCCCTCTGATAATCATCAGTTTGTTCCCTATAATTAAGAGTCTGCTTCTTGGTTTGTATTCTCTCTCTCTCTTTCTCTCTCTTTGTTTTGCTCATTTGTTTTGCTTCTGAAATTCCACATATGAGTGAATTCATATGGTATGTGTATTGTTCTGACTTCTTTCACTTAGCATTCTACTCTCTAGCTCCAACCATGTTGCTGCAAATGACAAAATATCATTCTTTTTTATGGCTGAACTAAATATATATACATATGTGTGTGTGTGTGTGTGCACATATTTCTTTATATAGTTCACTTCTTGATCTTTTCATCAATCAGTGAATACTTGGGCTATTGTAAATAATGCTGCAATAAACACAGGGGTACATGTATCCCTTTGAACTAGTGTTTTTGTACTCTTTGGGTAAATACCCAATAGTACAATTGCTAGATCATCCTCTAATTCTATTTTTAAACTTCTGAAGTACCTCCATACTATTTTCAACACTGCCTGAACGAGTTTGCATTTCTACCAACAGTGCACAAATGTTCCTTTTTCTCCATATTCTTGTCAACACCTGTTGTTTCTAATGTTGTTAATTTTAGCCATTCTGACAGGTGTGAGGTGAATCTCATTGTAGTATTGATTTGCATTTCCCGGATGATGAGTGATATTGAGCTTTTCATGTGTTGGCTATCTGGAATGTCTTTAGAGAAATGTCTGTTCATGTCTTCTCCCCATTTTTAATTAGAATACTTGGCTTTGGGGTGTTGAGTTGTAGAAGTTCTTTATATATTTTGGTTTTTTTTTTTTTTTTTCTTTTTTTTAAAAGATTTTATTTCAGAGTGTCATTTTTTTTTTTTACTTTATTTAAGCTTTATTTAAACATATGATGTAACCCCACCACCCTCACCCAACCCCTCTTCCCCCCACCCCCCTCGGTTTGTTTTATGACATTAAGAGTCTCTTTTGGTTTTTCTCCCTCCCGATCCCATCTTCTTTCATTTTTACTTTTTCTACCACCTTAACTCCCACCCCCATTGCATCTCCACTTCCTCATATCAGGGAGATCATGTGGTAGTTGTCTTTCTCCAGTTGACTTATTTCGCTAAGCATAATACGCTCTAGTTCCATCCATGTCATCGCAAATGGTAAGATTTCATTTCTTTTGATGGCTGCATAGTATTCCATCGTATATATATACCACATCTTCTTTATCCATTCATCTGTTGATGGGCATCTAGGTTCTTTCCATAACTTGGCTATTGTGGACATTGCTGCTATAAACATTCGGGTACACGTGCCCCTTTGGATCACTACGTTTGTATCTTTAGGATAGATACCCAGTAGTGCAATTGCTGGGTCATAAGGTAGCTCTATTTTCAATTTTTTGAGGAACCTCCATACTGTTTTCCAGAGTGGTTGCACCAGCTTGCATTCCCACCAACAGTGTAGCAGGGTTCCCCTTTCTCCGCATCCTCACCAGCATCTGTCATTTCGTGACTTGTTCATTTTAGCCATTCTGACTGGTGTGAGGTGGTATCTCATTGTGGTTTTGATTTGTATTTCCCTGATGCCCAGACACA